>PVJX010005515.1:0-84863 GCA_004027295.1 Dolichotis patagonum | reverse complement strand
TGTGCCTGATTTTAAGGTAAAGGCTTTCAGTTTTTGACCATTCAATATGATGCTGGCTGTTGGTTTGTCATAGATGGCCTTTACCCTATTGAGATAAAGACCCTCTATTCCAATTCTCTGTAAGGTTCTTATCATGAATGAGTGTTGGACTTTATCAAAAGCTTTTTCTGCATCTATAGAGATGATCATGTGGTTCTTGCTTTTGGCTCTATTGATATGGTGGATTATATTTATTGTTTTGCGTATGTTGAACCATCCCTGCATTCCTGGGATGAATCCTACTTGGTCATGGTGTATAATGTTCTTGATGATTTGCTGCGTCCTGTTTGCCAATATTTTATTGAGAATTTTTGCATCTATGTTCATCAGGGAGATTGGCCTATAGTTCTCTTTTTTCATTGAGTCTTTCTCTGGTTTTGGTACCAGAGTGATATTTGCTTCCAGGAATGATTTAGGAAGAATTGCTTCCCTTTCAATTTCATTGAAGAGTTTCAGGAGTGTTGGAGTTAAGTCTTCTTTATATTTCTTGTAGAATTCTGCAGTGAATCCATCTGGGCCTGAACTCTTCTTTGTAGGCAAGGACTTAATTACATTTTCAATTTCAGTAATAGAAATTGGGTTAGTCAACAGTTTTACATCTTCCTGATCCAGCTTTGGTAGTTCATATGTATCTAGGAATTTGTCTATTTCTTCAGTGTTATCGAACCTATGAGAGTAGAGGTTTTCAAAGTAGGTGTTGATGGTCTTCTGTATTTCTACTGAGTCTGTAGTAATTTCACCTTTTTCATTTCTTATTGCATGAATTTGAGTTTTTTCTTTCCTTTTTTTAATAAGGTTGGCCAGGGGCTTATCAATTTTATTTATTCTTTCAAAGAACCAACTCTTTGATTGTACTTTTTATTTTTTATGTTAATATTCTCCTTATATATCTTCTAACACTGACACACTGAATTTTCTATTAGTGACAAGATATGAACTCTAAGCAGATTACTAGGCAATTAATTCTTGTATCATCACCATTCTCGTAGTAATAATAGCAGTCATTTCTTAATCACTTACTAAGTACCAGACCATTTGTCCTTTCCTGTGTCAAGATACAACAAATTATCAGCATATTAAAGAGTCCCAGATGTCCTGTAATGTGTAGGACTCTGTTATTCACTTAGTGCTTCAAAAATTTCACATTTGTGCGCTCTTTCTCTGTCCAGTTTGTAAGAAGTTTCTCCTTTTGTACTGCAGTTTAACAGTGTGCTCCAATTGAATAGCAAAGTCAGTGTCTCTCCCTCATCTCTCTGTCTCTCTTACACACACTGTTTGCTTATGTCAAAGGTTTTTTTTAAGGGTAGTTTAAAAAATTAATAACTGCTCAGTGTGGTGGTACACACCTTTGATTTCAGCTGACACTAGAAAGGCTAAGGCAGACTGGCCTACATAACTAGTTAAAAACCAGTCTGCACTATATACAGTGAGACCCTATCTAAAAAAAAAAAAAAAATGACTTCTTAACCATTATTTAGTGTACATTTCAGTAATGTTAATTGTATGTACAACCTTGTGCATTCAATCTCCAGAACTTTTTCTTCATTAAATAACAGCTGCCTTTTTCTCCCTCCTTTGAGCAGCAGATTCTTTGAATTTAATTTAGATACCTCATTTAAGTGGAATCATACAATATTTCTGTTTTTGTGACTGGCATATTTCTCTTAATGTACTGTCCTCAGGGTTTATCTATGTTGTAGCATGTGTCAGGACTTTGTTTAGTTTTAAAGCTGAATAATATCCCTTTGTGTGTGTATATACCACATTGAGGGCAATTTGGGGAGGATGTGTTTTGTTTTTTGTTTTGTTTTGTTAGCTGTACTGGAGAATGAACCTAGGACCTTGTACATGGTAAGCAAGTACTCTACCACCAAGTAGATCTGTACCCTTTTTTGTTTTTACTTGAAGACAGGGTTTTGCTAAAGTTGCCTGGAATGGCCTCAAACTCAGTAATCCTCCTGTCTCAGCCTCCCAAGAAGCTGAAATTGCAGGCATGTGCCTGTTTTCCACATTTTACTTATCCATTCCTCTGTCAGTGGACCAAGTTGCTTGCAGTTCTTGGCTATCTGAATAAGTACTATTATGAACATGGATGTGCTGGATAGTGTTCTTGAGCTGAAATGGAAATGTTTATAATTTGCTAATTAGGCTCAATGAAATGTAATTATACTACTGTTTTTGCATTTCATTTCTAATCTCAAGAGATTTTCAGAAATTAGTTAAAGTATATTTTTCATTCTAAACTCAGGACATCTTGGTGCAGTAAACAACCCTGGCTGAAAGCTTAAGGTAACTGGTCATGAGTCCTGACTTTGTACTGGTTGCACTGGCTCCTTTCCTCAGTTTTGTAAAAGAACATGATGAGAGGAAGAACCTTATGACAAAGTATCATGGCTTCTACTTATTCTGTTTTCCCTTTTGTTTTTACACTATCTTCTGAATTTTCAGTAGGGTTTTTCAAAGTTTATTCTCTTGCTAGCATAATAATTTCATTGAGCTGGTAAGGATAAACAAAAGCAGGTATGATTCTAGAAAAACAGAGATTTAGTTTTTTGCTTGTTTGCTTGAGACAGGGCTCTCACTATGTAGTTCAGACTGGTCTTGAACTCACTGTGCAGCCTTGACTGGCCTCAAACTCACAGTGATCCTCCTGCCTCAGCTTCCCAAATGCTGGAATTACAGCCATGCAATACTGCGCTCAGCTGAAAAAATGTTTTGTGATCTGCAGTCATTTTTATCTTTAAAGTAGTCAAACTTACAGTCAGACATCCATCACAGAGATCACTAAGTCCCAGAGCAGTCTCTCATTGGTGCTTCTAAAATTTTCCACAAGAAGTAACTTTATTGTCCTTTGAAACCTATTACTACTTTAATCATGCCCAGCCTCCAGGCCATATAAATAATATATGTCTAATCCCAGCATGGTAAAACTCACCTATAATCCTAGCACTCTGGGAGGCTGAGGCAGAAGAGTCACCAAATTGAACCCATTCTGACAACTTAATGACTTAGTGAGACCCTGTCTCAAAATAAAAAGTAAATAAAGGACTGGAGATACAGTTCATTGCAAAGGGCTTGCGTTCATTTCCTAGTACCACACACAAAAACCATGGCGACAGAAGGATGAGGAGATGTGTATTCCATTTACATGTTGGTTACTTCAGAAGTCATTGTGAAATCAATACTGTGTAAGAAGGGGCTTCTACCTGATAAACCCTAGCATGTGTCATACTTACTTTCCTTGTCACTGAGACACACAGAGTACTACCCAACACCAGCAACTCATATTGTGAGACAGGTTTATATTGGCTCACATTCTTGCCCATAGTCGGCTGACTCCAAGGCAGAGGAGCATGGTAAAGAACTGCTCAAGGCATAGCAGACAGGAAGCATAGAGATAAGAAGGAACTAGAGAGTGAGACAAACCTTTCCAGGCCATGCCCACTTCATGGCTGCCCCCAGTGACCCTTCTTCTCAAAACCAAACCCTGCCTCCCAAGAGCAAGCCAGCTATACCATCCCCATAATGTAATCATCTTCTAGATATGAGGCTTCAGGTGCCAGTTTAGATCTAAACTGTAACAATGTCTTATTCTGACACAGATAGAAGAATGCCTGGGGTATGGTAAATGCTTTGAAAAGATCTCAGGTACTTTTTTTGTGCAGAAAGAAATGTTTATTTTCCATCAGTCATAGTGGTACATGCCTATAATTCTAGCACTCAGGAGTCTGAAGCAGGAGGATCACTGCAAATTTGAGACCAGCTTGGGCTACATAGTGAGTTCAAGGATAGCCCGGTAGGTTTCACTGTATAGTGAAACCCTGTGTCGTGGTCGCCCGCCCCACAAAAGTTTATTTTTCAGTATTGGCACATTATTGGATGGCAAAAATCTCAGCTACTAACTCGGGTCAAGGTACTAGTTATCCTCGTGATGAAAATGTAGTAAAACTCATGGAGTTAATGTGGAACACTGTAATGTGATTAAACACAGGCTTTGGAATCATACACTTAAAATAAAAGCTTTTAGTGAATCCATGACTGACATCATTGACTGTCTGCCCTGAATCAGGCACTGTGTTCTCATGAAAATATCATTTGTCATTTGAATGTTATTATTTGCAGAATACCTGTTCCATAATACTATAGTTTGCTATATTGATTATTAGAAAGATGTATAGTTAACTTTCTGAATTCTTATTATAGAAGTTAAGTATCTGGAAACTCAGAGTAGCTCATTGGTAGAATACTTGCCAGGATGCATGAGGGCTTGGTCTGATTCTCCACACCACACAAGAAGGGAAAGGAAAGAAAATCTTTGAAGAGTAAGTCTGTTTTTTTGTTTTGTTTCCCCCTAGGCCTATCATGGTCACCACCAAGCCCTGGAAGTGCTGGTACAGTCTTTGTTAGATCTTGATGTGAGAAACAGTAGTGGAAGAACACCCTTAGATCTTGCAGCATTCAAGGGCCATGTTGAATGTGTGGATGTACTCATTAATCAGGGAGCCTCAATCTTAGTAAAAGATTACGTTTTGAAGAGAACACCTATACATGCAGCAGGTATGCCAAATATGCTTACTTACCATTTTCCTACCTGACGTTCTTTTTAAAGTT
The DNA here is from genome assembly GCA_004027295.1 of Dolichotis patagonum. Classification (NCBI taxonomy): domain Eukaryota; kingdom Metazoa; phylum Chordata; class Mammalia; order Rodentia; family Caviidae; genus Dolichotis; species Dolichotis patagonum. The sequence continues at coordinate 80,213 of PVJX010005515.1, read as the reverse complement.
CTGGTATATAATACTCCTGGTAGTTACCCTACATTTCTGTAAATGATCAAATGACTATATTCCTCGGGGAAAACCAACAGCAAGACAATAATCACTTTAAAATATTATCTGCCTAAGAAATTAGATTTATGTAATAATCTGACTTCTGAGATACTTTATCACAAAAGAGCTCAATAGTTTTTACTTTCTGTTGGAGAAAGTCACTTTGGATTAGTTGTGTACTTTCATTTAACAATTGATACAAATGTTTACTTAATTTACCAGTGTACTTTATTAAACATTTCATCAGACAAAAAATATAGAGCATCTACTTTATGCAACAACTACATTGTATTGTAATCTTGTAATGCTGCAGATGTGTGAAAATAGAAAGATGTGAACCTAAGTTGTTGAAAGGCTTGGTACTTGGTGCATATCAACTTGGTATAGGGGAAGATTTCACAACTCCATAATAATGACTACATAGCTGTAATTAAACAATCAGGCTGGTACAATTAAAGAAATCTGTTAGCCTGCTATTTTTCATATGGTCAGTTAACTAGCTTTATGTGATTAGATTCATTTCACTAGTCTATTTAGAAAGTGATCTTTAAGAATGTATTCAAATATTTGACTTGAACTTTATTTGTACTTCTTAGATTTTAGAAGACTATAAGGTAACACCCAGTCTTGCTCCCAAATCGGCCTTTCAAAACTATGTGATATTCAGGCAGGGCTCAGAGACAATTATTTTAATCCTCTAATAAATTTATGCATAAAAGAGTCACATAAATAAGTCAAAATGATGACTGCTTTTTATTATGGAAAGGAGTAAATGAAGTAATATATCAGTCTATACTTAGATTATATTATAACCACAGGTGATTTGCAGAGCAAATCTGAACTTTTAAATGGAGACTTTGCATTCTTAATAGATAAATATTGAATTAAGGCACTATGCCATGTACTCCAGAATAAGTCATACCCAACAAAAGAGTTGTGGAGCTGGGCGGGTTGGTGCATGCCTATAATCCCAGTACTCAAGAGGCTGAGGCAAGAGGAATGGTGCAAGTTTGAGATTAGCCGGTGCTACAAAGTGAGCTCAAGGCCAGCCTGAACTGTATAGTGAGACCCTATCTCAAAAAGACCAAAAACAAACAAACAAAAAACTATCAATAAATGCAAACCTTAATTGCATTTTAAATACATTTAAAGAAACAGATGTCTTTCAGATTCAGAGATCTGCTAGAGAGCATCTTATTACTGATAAGATGTAAGAATGCTGAAATGCTTTTTCTAGTACTTAACCACTTTTCCCATGGGGACTCTGCTTGAAGTTTTGCATACTGAACTTAGATCACACAAACACTCATCAGTTGCAACTGTGCATTGAGTAACAAGACTTCACTTAAAAAATGCTAGCCTAAGGCCAGGGATTTAGCTTAGCGGTATAAGCACCTGCCTGGCAAGAATGAGGTTGTGAGTTCGATCTCTGGCACCATAGATAAATAAAATAAATAAATGCTGGCCTATAATATCAGAACCGTCCCTAAGTATTGTGATACGGTTATTGCTAAGAGAGCTGCTGACAGAATGCAGCACATAGATTTAATGTGGGTCAGAGTGTTTTCAAGCCCCTGCTGTTAGTAACTATTATAATTTAAAATAGCTGTCAGAAACTACTGTGGAATATTAGACACCTAGCTTGTTTTCCCTAATTTTTTTCACCATTTTTAATTGGGAGAAATAGTGGAAGATATTCCTTTCTGGATCATTTTGTGGTTTATAGATTTCTTTATTCAAACATTGGAATTTTGCAGATTTAACTGGGTTTAACAGCATTTTATTTTTGCTGGGCATAATTGTTCCCTTTTATAATCCCAGCATTTGGGAAGCTGAGACAAGAGGTAGCGAAGTTTGAGTCTAGCCTGACTACATATGGAAACCCTGTGTCAGAAATGTAAAAACAAACAAATAAATAAATAATAGTCTGCTATGGCAAAGGTACTATTTCTACTTTCCTGTTTTATTTGGGAACAGGAAAGCTGTCTTTATAGATGTGTCCTTTTTCTTCTATTGTATTTGTGTATGGTTTGGAATTCTTTCAGCTATAAATAATGGAGTACCCAACTGAAAATGGCTTAAATGATGGTGTGAGCCTAGGAACGTAGCTCAGTGATAGAGCGCTTGACTTGCATGTGCAAGGCCCTGGGTTCAATCGCCAGTACAAGGGGGTGGGGGGTTAGAGTAATAGTGGTTTGATCTCTCACGCAACCATTTAAAGGCAGATACAGTTCCAGGGTTGGTTGATTCCACAATGATATCAAAACTCAGCCAGTGTCTGTTACTCTATTGTCTTTGCATTCATGTCACAACATGGTTGCTGGATCACTCCCAATTCACAAAATAAGGAGGGTTAAACTATTTTCCAAAAGTCTTTCTTATGTCTTCAACATCTCTGTCATCAGATCTGTATCTTGTACTCTTTGCAATTGATCACAATCAAGAAACCAGATTGTTGCAACTGAGTTGGTCTAACATGATTGACTTATTTTGTCCCTTGCTACAGGCAGATCACCCTCCCTGACTGGGAGCTATAAAATGAACATCCTGTTAATATTACAGGTGACAAGGAATGAGTGCTGGCTAGGTTGCCTGCCTGGTATGATTTTCCATGAGGAATTTATGTCTCTTCAACTTTAACAACAAACTTAGTAGAAACCTTCTTTGCAGCTGGGCATGGTGACACATGCCTATAATCCCAGCACTCCAGGAGGCTAAGGCAGGAGGTCCACATTTTGAGCCCAGCCTGGACAACTATGTAATTTAGCAAGACTCTTTCTCAAAATTAAAAAAAAAATTTTAAATCTGAGGATATAGTTCACTGTGCAGGCCCTGGGTTCAATCATCAGTATGAAAGGGGGAAAAAAAGAACCTACTTTGTACATGTAATAAAAACTTCTTGCATATTGAATTCAGTGAAATTATATTCTAGATGTCCTCTGAGATGGACATTTTCTGTGCTATTATTATATGTAATTACTGAAATTTTTAAATTTCATTTTATAGCAACAAATGGCCATTCAGAATGCTTACGGCTATTAATAGGAAATGCAGAACCACAGAATGCAGTAGATATTCAAGATGGAAATGGGCAGTAAGTTCTAACTTTAAATTACTTTGAGGATGTCTCATAATCAAGATACTTTGGCCCCAGTTTAGTAAGTCTGTTTTTGTGTATAACTAACATCGAATAATAATTTTTTTAATTTTAAAGTTGTATTACAAAAGACATATTTAGAAAACAAGCTGTCATATTTATAGACTGCAGTCTTCAGTGATAGTGCTAACCCTGTTCCTCTTGTTGCTCAGGACACCTCTGATGCTGTCTGTTCTAAATGGTCACACAGACTGTGTATACTCACTACTGAACAAAGGAGCAAATGTGGATGCCAAAGATAAATGGGGAAGGACAGCACTGCATAGAGGGGTAAGCTGCTTTCTTTTCAAGAAGTTTTATGACCTCATATTACCTACAGCTGAACTAATGATTTTTCATTAAATTTCTGCTGAACAATTTTAGTGGGGTTTTTTTTCATTGTGTTTTTTAATGTTAACTTTGAACAGTTACAGTCACTAATCAAGAGAATAATACTATTAGGGCTAAATTTTAATTCCCTAAAAAGTTAGAGTTAATTAATAATGTTTTTTTCCAATTTTCTAATGTAATTTTTTCTAATATCTTAACTTTTTTTATAGTTTTATCTTAATTTTTTCACCTTTGGAATATTCTTTTCATTGAATTACAGGTATCTACTTTTGTTTTTCATGTTATTTGTATTTTGATGATCTGTTTCTTTAATTGAAGTTTGAAATAACATTCAAAAAACATTGAATTACTTAGAAAAGGATAAATAACCTTACTTACTAGAAAGACTTAAAAATGTTCAAATTATCTAAAGTTGGTATATAGTGTTCAGCAAAATATATTTGACTACATGCAAATTATTTTTCTTTCAGGCAGTTACAGGCCATGAAGAATGTGTAGATGCATTACTTCAACATGGTGCTAAGTGCTTACTACGAGATAGTAGGGGTCGGACACCTGTACACTTGTCAGCTGCCTGTGGACACATTGGTGTTCTCGGAGCCTTTTTGCAATCAGCATCATCTGTGGATGCAAATCCAGCCACAGCAGACAATCATGGATATACAGCACTTCACTGGGCTTGCTACAATGGTTAAGTGCATAGATAAAAACCTGTGTTTAATGCCTATTATGACTGAGTAGAGACAAGTAATGATAATGGTACTTCTAATGAATATCAAGTATTTGTTAGACAAACTGAAAATTTAAGATTAGAGGATGCCTAGTAACAATCTACTATGTAGTTATAGCTTATTCCTTCTGTCATGTCAAAGCCAGGGCCCTAGTGGTTGAGGGTGTATGACATAGCCATAAATTTTCTTTTTTTCTCTTTTATTTTCTTCCTTCCCTTCCCTCCCTCCTTTTCTTTCTTTCACATTTTGGTTTTTGCTTTGGTTTTGTTTTTTTAAACTGAGAATTGAGGGCAACCCACTTTGCAGGGCCCTTCCTGTCTCTCTCAGGAACCATCTCTCCCTCAGTAAAATTTCCCACACTAAAAAAATAATAATTAAAAATAAACTGGGAATTGAACCCAAGGCCTTTATACTGAGCTACACTCCCAGCCTTCATTTTGAGACAGTCTCATATAAGTTGCCTGGGCTAAGTTCAAATGTGAGATCATCCTACTTTGGGCTCCCAAATCTTGGAATTACAGGTGAATTTCACCATGCCAGGCTAAAATACAAAATTTTATGAAATTTTTCTTAGACCTTCACTTCAATATTTTGAATAATTTTATATCCTTAACATCTTTTATATACTATGTTCATATTTTGATTTTACTTTATAAATGCTCTTATGTTTTAAAAAAAAAGCAGAAAAAAATGAAATGCATGACACTGCTAATTGAAAGCTTCATTTTCTTCTGAAATCTGCATTTTCTTACATCAATAACATGCATACTCCACATTTTAAAGAAGTAAAACCCTAGCAGATACAAGCAGTTCGTCATAGGCTTTGTTGGAGGTTAGAACAGACTTGCTTTGTCTTCCTGGAGACTCACAGTCACACTCATCCCTTGTACAGTTAGACTCAAAGGATCATTCAGGGAAGCAGAAAGCTGTGTTTAAAGTACAGGTATTAAAAATGGAGTCTGGTTTATAAAATGTCAGTCATTAAATAATGTATAAGCCAGGCATGTTGGTGCATGCCTGTAATCTTAGCACTTGGGAGGCTAAGGCAGGGACATTGCCATGGATTCCGAGACCAACCTGGGTTACAAAGTGAGTTCAAGACCAGCCTAAACTGCTTGGCAAGACCCTGTCTCAAAAAGACAAAAAATTAAATTAATTAAATTAAATTAAATTAAATTAAAAATTTACAAATTGAAGCATGTCGAGATGGTAATTTTTTCCGTGTACAGGCCATAGATTTGATCATTTTAGAAAATACCCAGATACAGTACAGTGTGTATATCAGTCTTGTCAGAGTTTGGACGTAATGCCAGTTACTTAAATTTTTCTAAGTTTGGGTATGGTATTGAGATTAATGTTAGTTATAGCAGCATATTCATAAATTTGTAGTTCAAGTATAGCGTTTGTTCTGCAGTCAGTTGTGTGCCTTGCTAGAGGTTAGAGGTTTGCTGTCTTTCTGTAATCTACTGTTTCTTGATCTGCTGCTCTGGGTATCATTCTGACAGTGTTACTGAACTGTAGTGAAAGAAGTCTGAATCTTATGAAATTTTAGTTTAATTAAAATTTTTCATGAGTATTTCTTCAGATATTTCAATTTTCATACTATTCCTCTCTATAGAGTTGAGAATTTCAGTCTTTTGGTATAGAAAAAATTTTAGGTTTGGGGGGAGGGGGGGTTTTGGGGGTTTTTTTGAGGCAGGAGTAGTAGTGAAGGTTCTTAAGGATTGTTCTGTGATTACTATTGGTTATCCTTCAGCTCCAAGTATAGCAAAATCATAAAAAAATTTAAAATAGATAAATCTATTGTGAATTTAATAGCTTACTTTGGTCTGTTTTACAACTTTATATTCTTAACCAAAACTATCTTAAAAACAGTGAGACAGTATGGTAACCAACAATTTGTTTTAAATCAAAGAAGATACTGTTTTGCCATTGAAATTGGATCTGTTTTAATAATGCAATTTGACTTTTTGTGAATATGAGGAAAACCCAGAATATCCAGTGTAATGCGATAGCATCCACAAATGTGAATTTTATTTCTGAAAAAGTTAATGAGATAAAACTATTTCAATCCAAAGACACTTTATTGGTTAATTTTCTTTTTAATGTATCAGTGAAAACAACAGAGAAAAATATCAGACTGAAATACAATTCAGGAAGAACACGTAGTTTTAAATACACTGCTCTGTTCTTTGCTCTCTATGATAACATTTCTCGTCAGGTCAATGTGCTTAACATACTCTTCCTGCTGTATTATACTAAACTAAGAAACTTTAACATTTGGTGTTAGAGACTGAATTTTGCACATAATACATGGCTGGTCACCATTTAAATTAATCAATAGACATGTCTAATTTTCAGTTTGTGTCAAAGTGAGGTTTCTGAATGGAGCTGAAGGAAATAAAATGTGTGCTGGTTATGTGAAATAAAAAAACTATCGAAGCAGCCTAAAATTAATAACATATTTATAGCCAAAGACTTGCTTTATCATTTGGCATTCTTAAAGTAGAATATGGAAAGTGGTTTTACTTTGACTAGTAATTACTGTATGACTGGAAAGAAAACTGAGAGCCCTCCAGTAAAACAAAAAACAACCTTTCTCTCAAATTAAAATAGTGATTAAGTTTTAGAAAAAATAATTGACTGTACATACTGATCTTAAAGTTCAGAATTTTAGTTTATACAGCCATTTAATATCTTAAATACGTAATACTTAGATTATGTCAAACATCCCTTGAAAAAGTTATTGATTTTTTTAGTGGTTATAGTGGTACATGCCTATAGGCAGGAGGCTGGGAATGTAGCTCAGTGCAAAGGCCCAGAGATCAGTTCCAAATTACTGATAGGTAGGTAGGTAGGTAGGTAGATTGGTTGGTTGATTGATGTTTATACAATTCTAAGGCAGTCTCATTATATACTCCTGAAATATCAATAAGGCCAGTTTGATCTCTATATTTTATAAATGTGATACAGAGTGATGAGATTGTCAGTATAATATCAGTATTGCCCAGTAATGACTTTCTGGAGAGAACCACCAGGCCACAAGTTTCCCTTTTGTCAGTCTGCACTGTTAACTAGGTAGTGGTTCTTGAGCCCTTTGATCCAGAGTCTGTAGGTAATAGCTACTGAAGACTGTATTAGAAAATAAAACAGACATTTTTTGATATTTATTTTTAAAGGTAAATCTATTACATTTAATATAAGTAATATTTTTATGAAGAATATTTTCCAAAACTTACGAGAAGAGTTGGCAGATTTCTTTAATGGCTATTTTAAGAGAATAATTGGATTGTCATCTGCATCTGTATTCATATATTTTTAATAACACTGCAAGGTTCCTCAGGCCCCACATTTAAGAATCCACATATCAAGATGGTAGGAAGCTCTTAAGTAAGTATTGGACATCTTTTACTGCTCTTCGTTATGAGTTATCATTCAGAAAGATGGGATTAAAGCAGTTTCTTAACCTGAGCATTTTAGGCCAGATAATTTTTTGTTGTAAGAGATTGTACTGACCATTAAAGATAATTCGTTATATCCCTGACTTCTACTCACTAGATATACCAGTGGCACATCCTCAACCCCAGTGGTAATAAGCAAAAATATCTCCACACATTGCCATGTACCTCCTTATGGTCATAGTTGTCTTGCTTGGGAGCCAGTAAATTAGCGAAACGATCTGACAAAAAAATGACATACAGTTATAAGTTCCCTAAAAATTATCTATTTGGGGACTAGGGGTATGGCTCAGTGGTAGAGCTCTTGCCTGGCATGCACAAGGCCCTGCTTCAGTTCTCAGCACCACAAAAAAAAAAACAAATATTACCTTCCTGTCCTGATTGATAACAATTACAAGATAAAATTTAAGTAGACCTATTGTTTGAGAATGTTATTAATTAACATAATAGAGGATCACTTCATCACTTTTTTAGTCATGAAAATAGAGACTATAAGAAACTTACATATTACTGAAGAAGATCCTAAGTGACTAACTTAGAATAAAAGAAGCAGTATTTTATTTACAGCAGCTAAATCCAGGTTGGGCATCTGAAATCTAAAATACAATAAAATTTGGACTTCAGAGTAGTAGATTTTTCAGGTAGGGCTGGCTGCTGAGCCCACAGTGAAGTCTGTAGGTAAGTATTCCAAATTCCAGAAAATCCTGAAATCTAAAGCACTTCTGACTACAAACATTTTAGAGAAGAGATACGCAACCTTTCCTGCAATTGGAGTTTTGTGTTTACGTTTTATTAAACTTGACATTGAAAAGTAGGTTAAGAAAAATCTGAAGTTTGATTTTTTTTTCCCCCCGTTTTTAGCAGTTATTATGTAATAGACCTAATACCTACTAGTATGCTTGTCCTTTGCCACAGCACTACTATTTTTAGGAAATCATTACACAAAAATACTTGCATAAGCCAGCAATGGTAGCAAGGACCTTCAATGCCAGCACTCTGGGAGGCTGAGGCAGGAGGACTGCAAGCAAGCCCAACTTGAGGGGAACTTAGCAAGCAAGATCCTATTTCAAAATAAATGCAGGACTGTAGCTCAGTGAGATGACTAGGTTCTGTCTCAAGTACAAAACAAAAAAATCACTGCGCAGTTTGCATCTTGTTCATGAACTCTTTGCCTACCCCTGTGTCTTCAAGATTTCTACCTTCCTTGTCTTCCAGTACATTTAGTGTTTCTATTTTAATACTTAGATCTTTGATCCATTTTGACTTTAGTGCATAGTGATAGCTATGGGTCTAGTTTTAGTCTTCGGCATGTGGAAAGCCAGTTTTTCCAGCACCATTTATGAAAGAGGCTATTACTTCAAAGAATCAACAACTGGGATCTCATCTTATTAAAAAGTTTTTGCATTTCAAAAGAAATCACCAGGGGAGTGATTTCTTTATTCTCAAATTTACAGTTCTCCTGTTTTAGTTTCCTGAGTGTCTGAGATGAGTGTGCTCATCTTCACAGATTTTCTTTGCTTTTCTCTCTTTCTGAAACAGAGTCTCACTATGCAGTTCGGGCTGGCCTTGAGCATACTTTGCAGCCCAGTCTGGTTTTGAATTTGCAATGATCCTCTTGTCTCAGCCTCCTGAGGGCTGGGATTACAGGCATGAGCCACCACACCCGGCTAGATTTTCTTTACAGTAGCAGTCTTGTCACAATTCATAATTATGAGGTTAAATCATTTATAATGCACTGTGATAATGTGAAATTCTTTAAAGAATAAGATTTCTGGGCCGGGGATTTAGCTCAGTGGCTAAAGCACCTGCCTGGCAAGCGCGAGGTTGTAAGTTCAATCCCCGGTACCAAAAAAAAAAAAGAGATTTCTGGCCAGGCAGTATGTGGCATGCTCCTATAATCCCAGTTACGTAGACTGATACAGGAAGTTCACAAGTTTGAGGCTAACCTGGGCAACTCAGCAAGACCTTGTTTAGAGAAGTAGTTATAAACTGTAGTACCTTGGGTCAAGAACCTAATTCTTTCCATGATTCTGCCACAGAATTTGTTCCACAATTTGTTTGCAACCAGAATCATGGAAAGAATTCACAAACCAAGGAATATGTGGTAGGTGGGTGGACAGAATAGGGATGTAGCTCACTGGTTAGAACATCTGTGGGTTGATTCCCAGTACTTCCCCAAAAAAAGATAAGAAAAGATGTCTAGACATACTGTTGTATAAGGATATAAACAGCTTATTATGGCTTGTATTTAGGTGTCTTCCCAAAGCCCTACCAATGAGGTCATTGGTAGGGTTTTTTCAGAGGTGACTGGATCAAGTGTGTGACACTGGAATTGATTCTTGGTACAATGCTAAAATCAAGGGCACTAGGAATAAGGGTTTGAGTGCAGAGTAGCCTGGATAGATAAGCCTTAGAGGGCTGGGGATTTAACTCAGCAGCACAAGCACTGCCTGGCAAGCACAGGGTCCTGAGTTCAGTTCCAGGTACCAAAAAAAAAGAGACCTAAGAGATAGAGCTGTGGTCTTCCCTGGTTTATTTTGCTATTTTCTGTCCACCATGAACTATTTCTATTATGCTATCATCCCTGTCAGCCATGCTACCCTGCGTTAGGAGTAGCCAGTTATGAACTAAAACCTCTATAAACTGTGAGCTAGATAAAGCTTTCCTCTTTAATTTAGGATGTCAAATATTTTGTCTCAATGAGAATTTGATACAAGGAGTGGGGTCACTGCTGTGACTATATCTGACCATAAGGTTCAGGAACCTTTGGGAATGGCTTGTAAGAAGAGTTTGCAAAATTCAGAGATGCCAGTTGTAAAGGTATAAACTGGGGCACCTTAGGTTGTACCTGGTGGGAGATTCTAGTCAGAGCACAAAAGATCAGAAGACTGATAGAAATTCTGCTGGTAAAGACCAGGCTCAACAAGTTTCTGCTGAGAAGGACTGCATTAGGTGTTAGACTCCAGTGTGTGTGTTGTTCCTTGGCAGAAAGTGTGTCTGTATTTTGCTCATATCCAGAGACTTTGCCTGAGATTAAAATTAAGCATAACAGACTAATCTTGCAGAAGAAATTTCAAGGCAGTCTAATGTTGAGGCTGTTGCATGGCTGTTGTTGGAGGCTTTTAGTTAGATTTATGGTGAAAATGAATAGAAAAGAGCCCAGGAGAATGATCTGAAATGTGAGTTTGTTTTTCTTTTTTAAAGCCCCTGATACAGGAAATGAGGAAATCTCAGTTACTGAAAAGAAACAAAACAGATGGCCAGAGGGCATCACAAGAAGCAACAGAATTCCATCTTTTGCAGCCTTGAAATTACAAAAATAAAAGACATTGCTTTAAAAAGAGAGTCCGAGGGACAGAATGGCTGCAGCCTAAGAAAGTTTTCCTTGGGATTTAGTTCATAGCCACTAGACCCCCACAACTAAGAGAAAAAAGTGTACTGTCCCAGCTGACAGCAGACTTTGGTGTCAGTCACGTGGTGCTGGCTTTGAATGTATGCAAAATGCAGGAGTTATAGGCTCGAGAAGGCTTCTACCCAGGTTTCACAAGAAGACCTGGGAGGCCAGCAGTGTGCCTGAGAGGGCCATGTGAAAGGCAGAGACTTAGTAGAGACCCCAAAAGTTCAGAGAAGCTAGAAAGGTAGATTATCAGAGAAAAGCTGCAAAGGCAGAGCAGAGCCAAGAGAAAAGCGGTGAGAGCTGGAGCCACCACCAGGGCTATGAGGGCAGAGCCGCTAAGCCCTCTCACAACTTGCCACAGATTACTTAGGGACGTGAGAAGTAAAATTGTGAAATTTAATGTTTGTCATGCTGGATTTTGGTCTTACTTTGTTCCCATTCCTTGCCATCCCCCTGTTTATAACTTTTAGAATAAAAATGTCTATGTTGGGCCATTAAATGTTAAAAGTGCTTAACTTTATTTTCATTTGTACAAGGCCTTGCAGCTAAGAGTCTTGAATCTCAGAAGGGACTTTAGATAGACTTTTCAGCAATGCTCAAACTGGTAAACCTGTGGCAACTCTTAAAGACAGACTAAAATGCCTTTTGCATAAAGGGATGTACATTAGTCTTTGGGAGGCCAGGGGCCTGATGTGGTCATCAGTGGGGCTTTTTTGAAAGTGACTGAATCTAGAGGTATGACACCGAAATTGATTCTTGGTACAATGCTAAAATCAAGGGCACTAGGATTAAGGATGTGGATGCTACCCACCCTGCACCCTAAGTAGCCTAGATAATATGAGACCTGAAGGGTAGAGCCATGGTCATCCCTGATTTGTTTTGCTATTCTCTGCCCACCATGAACTGTTTCTCCTCTGCTATCCCTGTCTGCCATGCTACCCACCATTAGAGCCAGCCAATTATAGACTAAAATTTCTACAAACTGAGCTAAATAAACTTTTCCTCCTTTAACTTAGCATGTCAGGTATTTTGTCTCAGCAATGTAGAAAGTAACTAAGACACAACTCATTATATAAAAAACAATTCGCAGAACAAAACATCTCATATGCATTAATAAACGATGTGTAGATGTAGAGATGTATGTGTGTATGTATATATATGCCTAGAAATTTTCTAGAGAAATGGTTAAGGAGTGTAATGGGAGATGAGATAGAGGCAAGAACTTGTATATGTAATATTTGCCAATTTTGGGGGGATATTAATATCTGGTTCTTTTACCTAATAGGTCATGAAACCTGTGTAGAACTTCTTTTAGAACAAGAAGTTTTCCAGAAGTTGGAAGGAAATGCTTTCTCTCCATTGCATTGTGCTGTGTAAGTAAAGACAGAATAAATCAGATTTGGTTTGAGTGTTTTAGTGCACCCTTGCTGTGAGTGATCACTTCCTTATCTTACACAGGATAAATGACAATGAAGGTGCTGCTGAGATGTTAATTGATACATTAGGTGCCAGCATTGTGAATGCCACAGATTCCAAAGGAAGGTAAGAATTCAACTACCAGCCTGGTGTGAGAATTTACAGAGAATCCATAATTAATTGAGAAATTGAATTTTATATTTCTAAGTATGAATCATCATTAAATTTTTTTTCTATTACAGGGCTTTTGTACTTATTAAAAGTTTTTAGCCAGTTTTCCTCTTTTAAAAACTATTTTGAAATTTAGAGATTTCCCCATTTTTAAAAGTCTGCTTGTTACCCCAAAGTTCATAGTGTTCTAAATAGGAGTAAAGGCCAGAAGAGGAATGCAGCAGTTGAAGTAGGTATTAGTTGTTGGATCAGAATGTTTTTCAAATTGTCTTCATTGATATAATGTGATTTTAGCAACTGTATAATTAAGCTTTGTTTTAGATTTGTTCTTTTAATTAAGGCATTTATATTATTGGAAATACAAATTTATGCTCCATTGAGTTACTTGTATCCAGATGATACTTTTAAAGCCCAATATAGGGGGCTGGGGATTTAGCTCAGTGGCATAAGCATCTGCCTGGCAAGCGCTAAGTCGTGAGTTTGATCCCCAGTACCAAAAAAAAAAAAAAAAAAAGATTCATAAAGCCCAATATATAAACTCTTGAAAATTCCTTATTATAAATGAGGAAATACTTTTTGCTGGTGTCTGTAATTCAGTCAGGTATTTCAATTTCCCTCTGTCATAGGACTCCTCTCCATGCAGCTGCCTTCACAGACCATGTAGAGTGTTTACAGTTGCTGCTCAGTCATAATGCTCAAGTCAACTCGGTAGATTCTTCCGGGAAAACACCTCTCATGATGGCTGCAGAAAATGGACAAACCAATACAGTTGGTAAAGAAATTGTTTAAAGATTCTGTTCCTTTAAATACATTGCTTGTATATAATTTAGATCCCAAGACTTCTGACCTCCACTAGTTATCACTTCCGAAATTTAAAAGCTTACCTGCTTTACAACTTAAATTTTTATTTAGGGAGACAGTTTCGATATGTCCTTACTGACTGAAGAGTTTATTTTGGCAAAATAGTGTAATATGATACTTAAGAACACTGATTGGAGTCAGATTGCCTGAGTTCTGGGTCTGGCTAAGTGACTTTATGCCTCAGTTGCTTCATTTGTTAAATAAGACTAGACTAACAATACCTCCTGTGTAGAATTGTTATATTGCGGTAAATTGCTGTAAACTCAAACCACATAAAACAGTATTTAAAATTTTATAAGCACTCACAAAATGTTAATTGCTGTTAGTATTTGTGATTTACACAAAAATGTATTGTGTTGTACAACCATATAACAATATAGGATGTGTTAACTGTATTTTTCTTGCAGTTGAGTTATTGCAAGAAGGATATTTTTGCTTTATGTCTTCATTTCTCTACAGTGAGTTATTGATAATCTAAGAAAAATTTACATAAAAATAAGAATTGATGCACTTTTTCCTCTCAGAGATGCTGGTTAGCAGTGCTAGTGCAGATCTGACTTTGCAAGATAACAGTAAAAACACCGCCCTCCATTTGGCTTGTGGCAAGGTATGTACACATTTTTTAAGGACAGATTTTCATGGTTAATATCAAAGTGGTTGGGCCAGGAATTTAGCTCAGTAGTGTAAGTGCCTGCCTGGCAAACATGAGGTCGTGAGTTCGATCCCTGGTACACACACACACACACACACACACACACACACACAAAATCAAAGTTGTATTAAAGGTTTGTCTACATCACTAAAATGAAAGCTAGGGACCAAATCTCTTTAATGATTACTGGCATCATTTTCTTTTTCTTGAAAAAAAATACTGGCTTATTACATTTTGAAACAGGAGCCTAAACACAGTTTTTGTCTTTCTTTAAATCTTAATTCTTCTTGTCTTCTCCCTCTACTCATACTCCTAACATGTTCAGGCAGATTTTTAAGGGATTAGCCAAGAAAATTCATGGTATAAGTAAAGTGTTGTACATATGTGTGGACTAAGGTTAAAGGTTGGATTTATAAATTTTTTTAATGGTGCCCAGTCTAAGAGTAATTTGCCACAATTTTAGGGTCATGAAACTAGTGCCTTGTTAATACTGGAAAAAATAACAGATAGAAACCTCATCAACGCAACCAATGCCGCCTTGCAAACGTGAGTACTTCAGTGTCTAATGTAACTTTATGATCTCTATGCTTATAAAAACATATAGATGTGTCTTTTAAAACGTGGGATCAATAGAATAGTGGAATAGTCACATATTAGTCACAAAAGCAATTAAGAACCTTTTTTACTACTGACAAGACATTGCTGAAATCATCACAATTAAAAAGCCTATTACTAAAAATATTTGGAACAGAAACTTAAAACATTGACAGTAGTGGGGTGGATTTGGCAGTGCATTTTATATACATAATTTTCTGAAGGAAAGTGGTACTATTGTTTGTGTTTTATGGAATAAACTGGACGTATTATTGAATACTAACAATAAATGAAGTAAGGAGGTTTATATATGTCTGTAAGCTAAATAAACATTTCAGCAAGAATCAAATTCTTAATAGGGGCCTCAAGCCTTTCTGCTGACTGAGACCTTAGATCTGTGTCTCCCATCATCCTTTCCCAATTTCCATTTGTTGTTACACTTTAGACTTGATGAAGAAGAAAACTTAGAAGAGGATTCACATTCTTGGCCCAGTCCCTTGAGCATCCAAAATTGAGACATTGACCCTTGTAAGATGTTTTCAAAAGTGTGCAGTTTACATTTCTTACATAGTCTGTTGTATATGTTTGCCAACCTCATGTCTTAAAACTACTTCAGCATACAGTTTCATTGGTTAAATCTTTTTAAACATTGAATCTTAGCAGGAAAATAATAGAAGCGTTAGATGAGAGTGGGAAATCTGCTTATCCAGTCCATGCAAAGCTTTATACACAGTGAGGGGTGGTGATAGAACATTGCATAGAGATTCTACTATTCCCACCCCTGTTTTCAGTGTTGTTAGGACTCAGTGTCTCAAGTTCATTTCTGGATCTTCACAACATGGCAAAACTGCTTTTTCACAGCCAGGTATTTGTGCATGCATTGTACATACATATACATGTGTGATTTCCACCCCCTCCAGACCTCTGCATGTTGCTGCCCGAAATGGGCTAACAATGGTGGTTCAAGAACTTTTGGGGAAAGGAGCAAGTGTACTTGCAGTAGATGAAAATGGTAAGTAGGTTCTGTATTCTTTTCCCTTAACCCTGTTAGAAGCTTTTACCTTTTGATGATCTGTATTTGAAGGAAATGTGGATATTTTTTAACTGGCAAAGAAGACAACTGGAGTTAATACTGAGTAGAATGTTGTGGCAAAGGAATGAGGACAGGAAGAACAGGCTAAAGCCTGTGAACTTGGAAGTTCATGTATCATCTGTTAAACCAGAGTTAGTGTTCAGTTTACATTTAACACCACTGTTCATCTGAGTAGCCAAAGATTTTTGTGCTTTCAAAAAATACTTATTTAGGTCCTACTTAGGCATCATCCTTGTGCAAAACTAATAGCTTTTTTTGTTCTACATAAATAAATTTTTCATTGTCTACAGAAATAAATTTTTCATTGTCTTCCTAGATTATTCTCCCTTAATAACTAAATACTAGTTCTGTCATTTTGTTTTGGTGTGGAGGATCAAACCCAGTGTTTCACATATGCTACCACATATACATTCCCCTACAGTGTATTCTCAGCCCTTGTTACCCTGTTTTCTTTCCTCTTTTTTTCCCCCTTAAAAATAACTTCTAGTATACCATATGTTATTCTTTTTTGATATGTTGATTAAAACAAGTATTTCCATAACAGCAGAGAATCTTTTCATTTGTATTCATTGATACATTCTTCATGCATAATAGAGTACATGGACATTTTAGGATCTCAGTATATTGTATGAATGCATATACCACGCACTGTTAAGTTCTGAGGGTACAGTGTAGAATAAGAAATAATGTGTTTCTTAAATGGAGACAAGAGCGTAAACAGGCTGCCTCAATGCCCTTGAAGTAAACCTAAAATACTATCAGAAGGTGTTCAGACCTTTTCTTACAGAATCCGAGAAGGCATCCCAAAAAAGGGATTTCCAAGCCAAACTTTGAATGACAGGTGAAAGTGAACAGGGAATGTCTAGGCTAAAAGTATTGACCATTAGAAGATATAATGAAACAATATAAGTACTGTATTAGATCAAATGAGCAAGGATCTATCTGTTCCTTAGAAAAATAACAGTTAATCTGCAGAAGAGCAAGACTAGAATCAAGAAATGAGTTAACAGTTAGAGACCTAGATCATGCCCAGAATTATGGTAGAGCCATTGGGAATGAAAGGATGTAGGTGGTTTCTAGAGATCTTGTGATGGTAGTCTCACTGGGGCTTGGTGAAAGAGTTTTGATGGTTGAAGGAGGAAGTAACATTCCTTGTATCTGGGTAAGCTTGTGTGGGTGGACATATCTTTAATTGAGATAGTAATACAGGAAGATAGAGTTGAGTTCATTTGGGGACATCAGTATAAACTCCCAAGTGCGCATTTTAGATACAAGGATCACAGCATCTAAGTTAGACAGAGATTTGGAAATCGATAATATATGTAGTTCTTGAAATACATGTGGAGATATCACCTGTGAAGCAAAGTTCAGGCTCACTCAGCTTTAAAAGGCTTTCATTACCTGTAAATTATATTTCTGGAAATGTAGCTACTATGTAAATTAAAATGAGGAATCTAAAATTATAACATACTTAGTAAGATAACCACATTATAAAATAGTAAGTAAATTACAGTAATACCTACAAATCTGTGTTAATCATTTTCAGAATTTTTAAACAACTGATATCCTTATAAAAGAGTAAAAGAACAGTAAAACATGATAGATAATGAGGTCCAGCTGTGATGACCTGGGTATCTTCTGACACGCTTTGCAATGTTTAATAGTAATTAGGGTCCAACGGTAACAAGTTCCAGGACATGTCAGTCTCACTTTATAATCATTTCTAGTGACATCATTACACATTTGTCCAGTAGTAACAGGTTAATGAGACAAGCCAGTACATCCTATATTCACTCTAAAAATGGGGTTAGTGATATTTTGGTAGTTTTTCTCAGGTAAGATGACTGTGCTATGTTTGCTCAAAATATCATCAAGGAGCTTGCTTCTCTTGCATTTCTCTTTTGCTAACCAGACCTACCCCGTGCAGAAGAAAGAAGCCTATTTCACTCCTCAGGCATGTTTTCCCGTTTCCACTCTCATTCAAGGCATTGTAGCCTAACGAGTTGTTCTGCCTACCAGCAGCAGGCATAGCAGTAGGCAGAACCTTTGGATCTTCAACGACCCTCAAAAGAATTTTGGGCAATGAAGCATCCTTGTCATTTTGAACAGCCCCCCCCCAGCAAATTATTAGTTCAGTTCATTTTATTAGTCCATATTTATGCTGCATAATGAATATATGTTACCTATACATATGGCATTATAGGGTAATCACGTAGTTGTTCCCTTTGACAAAAATGAGAATTTTATAAATGAAACTTTTTTTATAATTGTATAGTGAAATACCATGTAACAGTGAAAATGAACTGACTATAGTTACCTACAACAGCATCTTCCATAACATTAACCAAAAGAAGCTCCATATAAAATATCATACTATATAAATCCATTTATGTTAGGTTCAAAAAATGCAAAACATGGTTTTGAACATAAGTAGCAAGGAAGTGGTTAACACGGTATGTGAAAATAGTGATTACTGTTGTGGAAGGAGAGAAAAGGTAGTAATTAGGTAAAGGAATACATGGAACTTGTATATTGGTATTCTCTTTCTTGAGAAGAGTAGTTTCTTGGATGGCGGTTATATAAATTTTTTTTTATTCTGCTGTTTCAAAAACAAATGCATGTTTATGTGAAGGCTGAAATGTAAGTGTAGCATCTAAAAAAAGTAGATATCCAGTAACAAGTGAAGCTATAGAATAAGATTTTAAGACATTTGCTGTTTAAATACCGATTGACTTAACATGGCATAAACAATGAGTGTAAACCGTGAGTTCCACATGGAATAATTGAAACTTGCCATCATACCGTGTATTCTGACCAACCGTCTTTCTTACTCCATCCTCAAGCCTGGTCTTATACCACCCAAGGAACCATGTTTTTCCTCAGTTTGTTGTACTGTAAGGCCTTAGGTCAGAGGTCAACTGTCTTCTGCCAAAGAAAAAAAAATAAAATAAAGTTATAAAGAAAAATATCTTTCTTGACTTAGGTATTTTTAAAGTTCACCCATGTAATTTATCCACTATTTTCTTCAATAGACTAATCCCCAAAAGATAAATCAATAATCTAATGTCTTTTAATGTATAACTGAATTAATAGTAAGCCTCTGCTATCCATTCTAAAGGAAGATTCAATAATTTGTATGTTTTCTTGCTGTAGCCTAATATATCCTGTGAATTCAGTTAGATGTGAATAGATGTAAAATTTTAGGGAAATTATCCATCTGTAGGCCTTAGTTTCTTTTTTTGTTATTTACTCTGTGCAGTCTCCTCCCACCCTTACTTTCAATAGTTTGTTTTTGTTTTTAGAGAATCTCACTGTGTAATGCAGGCTGGCATGAACTCATTATATACCAGGCAGGCCTCAAACTTATAGCAATCCTCCTGCCTCAGTCTTCCTAGTACTAGGATTACAGGCATACACCACCATACCTGATGTTCTTTTTCTCCTTAATGGAAAATTGTGAATCATTTTGGTTAAAACAGTCTTTTGTAAGCCAAATAATGTAAAATATGTCTAAAGCCAAAGGCCTTTAAGCTTATTTACTTACATATAAGGAAGTTAAATTTCTTGATGTTAATTTTTAAATTGTATCTTTAATTTTAGGCTATACCCCAGCTTTGGCATGTGCTCCCAACAAGGATGTTGCTGATTGTCTGGCTCTCATTTTGGCTACCATGATGCCTGTCTCATCAAGTAGTCCTTTATCATCTTTGACATTCAATGCCATTAACCGTTATACCAACACCTCAAAAACAGTCAGCTTTGAAGCCTTGCCTATCATGAGGAATGAACCTAGCTCCTATTGCAGTTTTAACAATATTGGTGGAGAACAAGAGTACTTATACACAGACGTGGACGAACTCAATGACTCCGATTCTGAGACCTACTGAGAGGCTGAGCCAAAGGTCTGACTGAGGAAGGAGTTCTGACACTGAAGCTTCAAACTGTGCTTTTTCAGGAAAAAAGCACTTAATCATTCACATACAAATTCAAACTAAGGAAAGATCGCACAGTGAACGAATGTAAGAAATGTGATAACATTAGGAAGAAGAACTTTAAAGGCAAGTTTTGCAGAAGGAGCTTCTAGAATTTTGGTATAGACTTGAAGAGAGGAAAATACATTGACGTCAAAGAGCTTTTGGAATTTTCTTTAATTTGGCTTCACAGTGCCAGAAATAATTGGGGACACTGTGCACCCTAACCTGCTTACACAAGCAACACTATTGTAAAGGAAGAGATAAGAACATTAGATTTAAATTTTATCAGTAAATTTACAACTAAATTTAATGGCAATAAAAGCTTGGTACAGTAGGTATTATGTTCATAGCAAATTGCCAAAGGACCAAATGACTTAAAGATTTTTTAATGAATGACATTTTGTGGAAAAACTGGAATAGGTAAAATGAGACATTATCTAAACCAAACTTCAATATTTCTGAAAATGAAGCCGAGATTTTGTTTCAAATGTTGATTTTTTTAAAAGTAAACATCAGAAAGCCTTCCAATACTGTATTAAACCATGAAAGAAAGCAGATGTATTTTTGCATTTTTTCTTTTACATAAAATTTTAAAATTCCAATTTTTATAATACTAGAATCAAAAACCAGCTGACTGGATGCAGTATGGGTGAAAATACTTGTGACATAGACGTGAAATGGATTGAGGTTGTGGCTGTTGCCCAGTTTTGAATGGTTTGGTTTTAAAATTGAACTGTTTTTGTTTAAGGATTTTCCATTAAAAAAAAGTTTATGAAATCAAAAAGTGACATTATTTCACCCTATTGCAGCTAATTGGTCCTGGGGAATGGAATTTTCAACCTTACTAGTTTGGATGGATACACCTTTGTCACTTAGGTTATTTTTATGCCTCTACAATAAGTTGGGGATTTTTGTCATCATTTGTTTTGACCTCTAAATTTTGAAAAGTGAAGAATAAAAAGGAAAAGAATCCCTTGCTATTCCTAAGTTAAAACATTATGAAATCTCTTGGAAGGCATTTCTATGTTGGGCAAGATTTAAAATACAAGAGCCTTGCAGTCCTATTCAGGTTTAGAGTAGCATGTTTGTAACTTGTTACTATTTGGAGACAGAAGCTGTTACCTCCCAAATTGAAGACTGCCTTTCAAGTAACAAACAGAAATGGCTGACATTTAGGCTTTTAAATAACACTTTATGTCATTCTGCTTTTACTGTCTTGTCACTTTCCCAGTAACAATAGGTAGAGGGACTTAAAAATCTTGAGTAAAATTCCACAAACTGCAACAAAATATCCAAATTTAGTTAACTTTATTATTATTTTTTTTTGTATTGTGAAACTGGAAACTATGACATTGTAAATTATCAGCTGGTTTTTCTGAATATAAAGTGTGAAAACACAAAACAGTATTTTGATCTATTTGATAATTTTGTGGGTTTTTTGAAGAATTAATGAGCATGTACATAGAAATAGTGACTGCTTGAATACTGTATTTACTTGCACTCTTTCAGTACATCAAGATTCCTGTATATTTTAGAGTATAATAAAAACACAGATGTGAGTTGTATTTAATGAATAATGTATTTGTATCTGTGCATATCTAAAAATCTATAAAGTTTCTAGGGCATTGACTACTAGATTTTAAGCATTTTTTCTAAAATATTTACAAAATTATAAATATCTTCCATCTTTTCTTTATAATATAAAGAAATCATGATAAACCCTTCCTCATTATTAGAGGTAGGAAGGTAAATATCCCTTTTAAGGACAACAGACTATACATTTTCTATTGTGTCTTTTGAAAAAAAGAAAACTCGAGGGTTCTAAAAGTATACATACGTGTGCTTTCTCTTTCCTTTGAGGAATTCTCTTCTGAATTCCCTGAGGGAATTTTCTAGAATCTCAGAATTGAAAGAGCCCTGAGGTTCATCCAAGTCTAACCTCTTAACCAGTGCAGGAGTCCCTTCTACAAGGGTGATCTTTTCCACCTTAAATACTTCCAGTGACTCTACCTCACCAAGCAGTCCATTCAGTTGTTGAGCAGCTCTGTTAGAAAGGTCTTCCTTAGATGGAGTTGAAGCCTCAGTTCTGGTAACTTCTGTCACTTGAGTCCAACCAGGTCTGTTCCCTGAGACAACGTTGGAAGGATGAATCTCCAGCCCTCTGCCATATCCTCTCTTTCACAGGCTGTTTGACTCCTTGGCTGAAATGATTTTCAGAAGCACTCATTAGACACTCCGTCAGATTTATCACATCTAATGAAATCCACGGTGCAGTTAAAAGTAACAAGCTCTGTTTGGAATATCATCACACTTAAGCAGAATTCTGATCCTGTATCACTTCATGTAAATGATACTATTACTAGAAACATTTGCAAAGTGGTCCTTGCAATTACTAGTGCACCAAGAAAACTATTTCATTGCTTTGTGATTGCATGTGACAGTCTGTCCCCAGGTTGAGCAACCACTTCTTTTGGTGTGCTGATAAGGGGAATTCCAGAGTGTGTCCCAGATAGTGTTGGCACTACCCCAGTATTTGGAATAAGTACAGGGACTACTTAAATGAATGGGCACAGCACCCTATGAGTTCCTTTATAGTTACACCTTGTGTGTCAGATTTTATGTTCAGGCCCTATTCTGTAGTGGGTTTTTTATCCTCCCACACAGCAGGAAAGCCAAGTTGCTTTCTTTAATTTCTCCATGAAAGGTAACATCTGAAATTTCTGATTCTCTGTGTTATAATACCAGTTTCTGCTCACTAAGATTGTAGTGAAGACCTCCTTTAATAGGAAATTCAACTCAAACAGTGCCATTTAGTTCAGGAAATCTCTAAATGTAGCTGTAAATTTGGGAATTTAATTTGGCTTATATTGGACCTTTTAAATGAAATAAAGTTTTTTAATGCAATAAATCACGTGTCTTTCTTTTTATATGTAAATAACTTGCTCTTTATAAGTTGTAATTCATTGTTCAGTTTTGTTGAATCTTTATCTTTCTTTTTGGGAATTTTTGTTTTTTGAGAAAGGGTCTCCCTAAACAAACTCAGGCTGGGCTTAAACTCACTGTATGGCCCAGCCTGGCCTCCTGCCTCTGCCTCCCAAGTGTTGGGATTACAGGCATGCACCACTGCACCCGACTTTTATCTTTCTTTAGAAGTCCAGTGGCTTTTCAATAAAACTGTTTTTAGACTTTAGATAAGCATATTCATTCAACAGATGATGTTTACTTGCTCCATACTTGGAGCAGAAATGAGGAGAAAACCTAGAAATTGTGATGATATCCTTCTGGAGCTTCAGGAGTCTCATCATGTGAAGGTAAAAAGAAGAAAGTAACAAAGAGCTTCATGGAAGAGGTGCTGAGGCTGGAGATTGAAAAACCAACATAATTTGACCTGTAGAGGGGGATATAAATGGTACCCCAGGTGAAAAGAACAGAACCAGCAGTTGTTAAAATAGCTGATGGAAGGACAGTTTGGATTAGAGTACATAGCAGCATTTAGCTTTTCCAAACATAGAAATCATGAAAACATACAAAAGAGCTGATTGTAAATATGTGCAGAGGTGAAATAGAAGAAACAAATAGGTGACTGGCGGCATAGTTTGAAAGAGCTTTAATCTCTTAAAATCATCTCTGCAGGTACAATAAATTACCAACTTACAAGTGTGGGGCTGGGGATTTAGCTCAGCTGCATAAGTGCCTGCCTTGCAAGCAGGTGGTCGTGAGTTTGATCCCCGGTACTAGTTAAAAATATATAAATAAATAAATTAATAAATAAAACAAATGCCATGCCAGGAGAACTGTAAATAGAATTGGTTTGTAAGTGGACAAAGTTTTACACAGTACACCTGTTAAAGTTTGCAACTCAAATGTTTGTAAGTCAAAACTTAGTGAAATAATAGTAGAAAATGCTTGTACAGCATTTATTCTATACCACATGAGTTTGTATGTGCTTGAAATACATTATCTCAATCCACACAACTCTCCTGTGAGGTAAGTACTGTTAGTAACACCACTTAGCAGACAAGAAAGAGGTGAAACAACTTGCTGGGGGTCACCTGGCTGGTAATTTGTGAAAGCTAGATTCAAACCCTGGCAGTTATTTCTATAGCCCACACACAACCCCATGATAATTTCTAACATGCTTTCTAATCTTCTTTGAAAGTAGTAATTTTGGGCAGGGGATTTAGTTGAGCAGCATAATTGCCTGCCTGGCAAGCGCTTAAGCCACTGAGCTAAATCCCCGGCCCAAAAAAAGTAATTTTTAAGTTGGAACAAACACTTGACTACTAAATTACATAAATTCCTTTTTGTTATATTCTCTTGGGGCACTATTTTTTAGCAGAAACATAAATCTGACAACAGATGTTTATCAGATACCTGCTGTACCACCAACTATGAGGCTGTGGCATATGGCAGTAAAGAGGGGTCTTAGAGTGGAGCCTGAAAACCTGACTTCTACCTAACATTTCCATTGTTCCTGCTGTGTAAGCACCTCACGTCTCAGTGGCTTCAGATAACCATTGTGACTCCTGCCCTTGCAGGTTGGCTGATGTAGGCTTGTCTGAGTGACTGCTTCAAGCAGAGCCTTGCTTGAGACTGCGCTTTAGGAGGTGGACTCCAGTCTGCTCCACTTGTGCTCATCCTTGGACCTGGGCTAAAACACAAAAGAAGTGCAGAAGTTTTCTCTGGCATGGTGGAAGTACGGAACCACGTCAGCATGGTTTGTACTTTTTGTGCATCACATCTGTAATTCACACAGCCAAGCCTGACCTCAGTGGGACTGGGCCGTATTCTCTGCCAGTTAGAGGGGTAGTTTGAGTTCCCTTTCCACAGGTCACATAACTGAAATGATGAGCCAACTAGTCTGTTCCTTTTCTCAGTTTTTCCATGGACTTGCTTCATGATTCCTTTATCCCTACTTCTTCCCTCTCTGTGCTACAATTCTAGAGCAGGTGCCGCATATGTGAAGTTGGTAAGGGAAGATTGATCTTGCAATCTTGGGAAGGCCTTCCTTGACAATGTAAGACTGATTAGTTGTTCAATCTGCACTTTCCCAAGATAAGAGAACCAACCTCTTGCCCACCTAACTCTCCTTCCAGAAGAACAGAGCACCTGTGTCCTTGCTGGTGTCTTCCAGCAGCAATCTTTACAGCAGAACCTAGTCCAGAAGAAGATAGCAAAGGTAGTTAGTGACTGTGTTTAAGACAAAAAGATGCTGATGTATAAAGCCGCCCCTCTCCAGCACCTTAGGTAAGTCACCATCTCTGCTTCATTACTTTTTTGTGTCGCAGTAAAAGTGAGTCTTACACATCTTTGACACAAATATACAATGTATATTACTTTACACTTCCTGGCAGTCCCCTCTTGCTTTTCTTCTTCCAGACATCCTGCACTCTGATTGCATACTATTACGGTGTACAGTAACACAACAGCAACCCAATTGTGACAATGTCCAGCAGACACTTACGTTACCTCCTTGCACCTACAAATGTTTGTAATGCGGGGTTCATTCACATTTGAAAGTTTGCAACTTGAATGTAAGTTAGACACTTATTTCTCATTTCCTGGGTTATCACACTTCTGCCTTGTGTCTGCTGTGTTAACTAGAATTTAAATATAAAAAGTTACTTTGAAAAAGCAGTAATTTAATTTTAAAATATTTCAACAAATGTTCCTGGAGTGCATGTTCTGTGGCAAGCTCTGTTTTAAATACTGGAAGATATATGGATACTGGATAACAATGATAAGTCCCTGCCCTTAAGAAACTTATGTTTTAGGGAGACAGAAAGGAAAATTCCATATGGTTAGTAGATAGAAAAATTGGGAGTGTAAATAAATGTTGGAGTTCCGATGTTTGGGAAAGGGGACTTTGAGGTTAAAAAACAGTTGCTCATTCATTTATTTGCTAATGGGTTGTAAGGTGCCTTAAGGATTTTGCTGAGTAAGTAGAGGAATGCTGACATAATTAATAAGAGCAGGAAAAGAGATGGAGATGAGAGAGCTAGTCCACCAGAACAAACTGGAAGATTCTGCTACATGAGGTTAACTCAAAGCCATGCCATAAGTTAAGAATCCTGTCCTTTGAATAGAGAAGGGAGCTGGTTTATCAAGGTGAGCCTGTTTGAATGGCTGCTGGATCTGTGGCAGCCAACTTGCTTCACCTCCTAGCAGGGAGGATAACAGTACTTGGAGTTGGACAAGATAGCACTATGCCCTAAAATGTGTTTTATAACAGGAAGAACATGAGTTCATTTCCCGAACCGAAAGTAACATCATAGTGTAATACTGGCACAGCTCAAACAAAAACAGTCAAAACGTGCATTTTATATCGATAGTAAATCTTTAACTTAATCAGTTATAACCTGTTGGAGGCCTCATTTCTGACAGTGAGCCAGCAAGACTCACCACTTGTGAAAGAAGTTTCTTATGGGTTGTGATGTTTTAAGTCTCAAGAAAGAAACTACCAAAATCTAAGAAAATCTAAACAAATTTCAAGGAAGGAGTACCTCTGAAGAAGGCTTTATCTTTTAAGTCTGAGTAGCTTGTGAAAGTGTTAAGGGTCTGGGGGAGGAGGCCATCAATTGCCTGCAATTTAGTAGCTGAGGACCTAAGAACCCGCCATCTTGTCTCTTCTCGAACTAAATGCAATATAGCTCAACATTCTCAGTTCCCTGGGTGGAGGAGACCACTGAATCCATGGAAACACAAATCTTTTTGACACTAACTTTCACTTGTTGGATATCTCTCCAGCTCTGTAGTAGCCTTGGCAACAGCCCACATTCCTGGTGCAGCCTAGCAGCCATGGAAAGCAAAACAGGCAGAGCTCTTTAAAGCCTCATTCCTAAGTGTAACCCATTCCCGTTTCTATTCATTCATGTGACTCTTTCAAATTCCTACTCGTTCACTGGCCAGGGAGAGCTTCAAAATTTATGATGTTTTGGGAGTGGTGACCTGCCCTGGTAGCTACTCAGGAGGTTGAAGCAAGAGGATCATTTGATCCCTGAAGTTTGAGACCAGCCCTGGCAACATAACAATACCCCATCTCAAAAAACCAACAAACAAAACAACAACAGTAACAAAGTGATGCAAAATCTGATGGAACTGGATGGAGAAATAGATGACTCCACATTTTATCATTTTAACCTCTCACCTGTCTTTATCAGTCATAGACAAAACTAGCAGGCAGAAAATCAGAACATAAATGAACTTGACATCACTAAGTATAATGAACATCTGTAATGAACTACTTCATCCCAACAGCAACATACGCATTCTCCTGAAGCTCACATGGAACATTCAAGCAAGATAGGCCACACTCTGAGCCATAAAATACATGTTAACAAGCTTAAGAGAGGAGAAAAATAAAATTTTTGCCCTCTGTAATGGAATTAAATTAGAAATTAATAACAAATATTCAAGATATTTGAAACATGGATGAAAGAAAGCTAGAAATTTTTTTTTACATATTTTTAATTAGGGTTGGGTTTACAGTTCAGTAATAGAGTATTTTCCCAGCAAATACGTGGCCCTTGGTTTGATCCCTAGAACCACAAAAAAGATAAAAATAATTTTTTAAAACTTCAATTTAAATGAAAATGTAAAACAAGTAACTAAAATTTGTGGGATTCCACAAAAGCAAGGCTTAGAAATTCATGGCATTGAATGTATATATTTAAAATAAAAGATCTAAAATCACTCCCAAAGCTAGAAAACAAAGAGCAAATTAAGTCTCAAGTAAACAGAAGACAACACAAAGTAAAGCAAAAATTAATGAAAACAATTTTAGTAGAATGAAGCCAAAACTGGTTCTTTGAAAAATTGATAAAAAGCAATAAGGCCCTAGCCAGGCTAAGAAAACATAACTAATATCAGAAATACAGGATTCCACAACAGAATCCTGGACATTAAAGGAATAATATAAAAAAGCAATAAACAGCTTTCCACCAAATTAAATGCTCTAATTCCTTGAATAGTGCAATCTGCCAAAACTTACACAAAAAGAAATAGACATCTATACAAACCAGTATCAGAGAAACTGAGTCAAACATCATCAGGCCTAGATGGGCTTACCTGTGAATTCTACCAAACGCTAATGGAAGAAATACCAGTTCTCTATAGAGATATCCAGAAATAGAAGCTTCTGGACAGTGTCAGAAATAGAAGCTCACAGAATGGCTAGAAATGGTGGTACACAGGGAGACTGAGGCAGGATGATTGCTGTGACTTTGAGGCCAACCTGGGCTACACAGTGAGTTCAAGACCAAGCTCAACTATGTAATGACACCCTGTATCAGAAAAAATAAAATTTTAAAAAAAGTAAGCTCATAGTATAAGTTAGGAAAACATTAGTTTGCCAGCAATTCCCAAAGTTACTGTACAAAAACTACAAACCAGTATCACAGTAGAGATGCGATAACCCTCAGCAAAATGCTGGCAAATCAAACTCACCACCATGTAAGAATTAAACACCGTGACCAAGGATGATTATCTCAGGTGTGCAAGGCTAGTTTAATATTTAAAATAAAAAATGACCACAACAGTAAACTAAAGAAAAATCACGTAATTATATCAATAAGTGTAGAAAAGCCACTTGACAAAAATCTAGTACCCATTTATTGTTGTTTTAAAAGACAGTTAACTAGGACCAGAGAGGAATGGCCTCATCATCATAAACAATATCTAGATAACTTTTACAACTAAATAGAACCTCAAGCTTTCTTACTAAAATCAGGAAGAAAGCAAGAATGTCACCTCTCTCCCACTACTTTTCAATCCTATGGTCAAAGTGCTAACATAATGCAATTAAGGACTAGAAGATACGCAAATTGGAAAGGAAAAATACGAAACTGTCTTTGTTCACAGGTGACATGTTGGTCTGTGTAGAAAATCCAAAAGAATCAGCAATTGGAAAATAACAGGTGACTATAACAGGATAGAAGATGTAACATTAATCCACAAAAGTCAGATCACTTTCATGTATACCAGCAATGAACAGTGGGGATTTGAAGTTCAAAACAATATCATTTACATTGCACCCTTCCCCCATGAAATTAAAAACAAGTTCAAATCTAGTGAAATACATACACAAACTATTATCAGGTAACTACAAAGTTTGTTGAAAGAAACCAAAGAACTGGATAAACTGGGAGCAACAACCCTACTTGGTTAATAGATTCAATGTACACCCAGTCAAAGACCCAGCAAATTATTTGTTGAATAATTACACTGATTCTAAAATGTGTATAGAAGCAAAAGACTAAAATAGCCAATAAGATACTGAAGAACAAAATTGGAGAATTGACACAACCTGACTTCACAACATACTGTAAACCTACAGTAGCCAAGACAGTGTAGTATGGGCCAAGTAAATAAGCAATCGAAGCAATAAACCCAGAAATAGACCCTAACATAATCAACTGATCTTTGATAAAGCAGCAAAGAATATGATACAGGAAAGACAGCCATTTCAACAAATGATGCTAGAACAACTGGACATGTTCATGCAAGCAAAAATAAATTTAGACACAAAACTTACACACTTAACAAAATTTAACTCAAACAATCACAAACCTAAATAAAATGCAAAATTACAACACGAGAAGATAACATAGATGAAAATCTGGATGACATTGAGTTTGGCAATGACTCTTAGATAAAATACCAAAGGCACAACCCTTGAAAAAATGAAAACATAGTCTTACTAAATAGTCCTTGGTATTTACCCAGAGAAATTGAAAATATATCTATATAAAACCTGCACACAGATGTTTATAGCGAACTTACTCAAATTGGCAAAACTTGAACATAGGTGATTGGTCGAATAAACTGGTATACCCAGAAAATGGTGGAGTTGTGCTGAAAAAGACAAGACTATCAAGTGATGAAGAGACACGGAAGAAAGTTTGGGGACACAAGCTAGGAAGGCTGGGGCCTAACTGGGCTCCTCTGGGAGCACTAAGGAGAGAGGTGGCATGCAAGTGTGCTGACACACTGCCAGTTCTAGGGGAAGGTTAATACAGCTAGACCCTGTTGTTTACCCAGATGTCCTGTGAGTAGCGGGAGGCAGATGTGTCTGAGTAAATAAAGGCAGTGTGAGCTAGTCACTCAGGGCTCTTTGTAGAAGGGAGACACTTACTTTAACCTGGGTCCCACATTTTAACCTAATTCTGTGTCTCTACAAAGCTCATAGGCTGGCTCCTACAAAATTTAAATGTGTATTACTAAATGAAAGAGGCCCAAAAGCATGGATATTGTAAAATTCCAACTCCGTGTCATTCTGGAAAAAGCAAACCAATGGAGAGAGATCAGTGGTTGCCAGGAATTAAGGGAAAGGGTAAAAAGGCAGCACATAAGATTTTTAAGGGTAGAAAAACTACTCTGTATGATAATATAAAGAGAATCCATTAAAAAAGAATCATCCATGATACTCAGAAAACATTAAAAAAACACTAAAATTAGTTTTGTACTATTCCAAATCTAGTGAATACGAGTCATTTTAAATGAAGTCATATCATACACGGTGGTGCACTATGGTGTGTGTGGTATCCTTTAAACCTCTAAAGGGTTTGCCATCAAATGTATCATGTTTATGATTTTCTTTTTTACTTTCATGTTATTTGCTATATGATAAATCTTTGTGCCAGCATACAACATACAAGTATATTCTTGAAACAAAATATACATTGTATATAATATACAAATACAAACTAATAAATACCCATGGTGGGTTATAGCTTCCTGGTATTCTATTTTAAGACCCTGGATATGTAGACCATTATGTTTTATGTGGATTTAGATCATGGAAAAACAGAAGATAGTGTTCAGAAGCAAGACGAGAACCAAATCTGGCCAGGGAATCAGGAAAGGAAAATGTCGGTCTTTTTGAATTGGAATTTCTTCCTTCGTGTGTAGCAGTGCATGAAAACAGAACCACTTGAATAACAGGTACAGTGAATGAATTTCTTAACAGCTGGGACAGTACTGCTGTGAGTGGGCTCTGGAGCCTGGTTGTTCTCCTAGGAATTCTGTTCTGCCACCTCCTAATTAGGGGCCCTGGGCAAGCCTCTCCATCTCTTCCTGCTGCATTTTCCCTTACTGTGGAGCAGAATAATACCTCTCTCCCAGGGCCATGGTGGGAATTAATGATAAAGTACAC
The DNA here is from genome assembly GCA_004027295.1 of Dolichotis patagonum. Lineage (NCBI taxonomy): Eukaryota > Metazoa > Chordata > Mammalia > Rodentia > Caviidae > Dolichotis > Dolichotis patagonum. The sequence continues at coordinate 49,185 of PVJX010005515.1, read as the reverse complement.
AGAATTTGTCTGGTACATAATACGCATGCTGTGTTAACCACTCTCATATCCTGCACTGGTTTATGGAAAGGAAAAATGAGATACTGATCAGCCTAGATTGAACTTTGCCACTTTCTGGTGGTGTGACCTTTGGGCAAGAACATACCCTCCCTGAAGCTCAAATGTCTTATTTGTGAAATGAAAGTCATCCTACTAATCTCCCAAGGTTGTTGGCGAATGAAAAGAAGACTTCATATAAAGGACCCAACATACTTGATGGCATGGGAAACCTTCCTGAAAGGCAGCTTAGAAAAGGCTTTGCTGCTGACATTCTTTCTCCTAATCTACCTGATCTTCTTTGAGGGAAGAGGAGTTATCTTAAATCATTAGTGTAAGTAAACAAAGATTAAAATACTTTGTTAGCCTGGATCCTCTAAGAGGCAGATGTCAAGATAGGATCAAATGTTCAGGAATCTAACTAGAAGAAACAAACACCTGTGTGCAAGGATAAACGGAGCAAGGGAGGCTGGAAGCTGGCAAACCTCAGGGAGGGAGTTGGGATCAAAGGGTGGGTGGGATTGTGCTACCTGCCATAGTATAAGGAAGGTGGGACATCACTTGGAGTTCTTAGGGTACGGTGGCCAGTGACCTAGAGTGCCCTGTTTCCCTGGAAAGGGGGAAAGTGCTGCCTTACTATCCCCACCACATTCAGTCACTGATGAGAAGCATGGCCTCCTTACAAGAGCAGCAGTGGACTTCAAACCATGCCAATGGGAGTCCTGGGTCAGTTACGCTTCCTGGAGTAGGTAAGTGAGACACGTCAACTTAACTCTAGTTAGGATTTTAGGACTGATGTAACCCTGGGGAAGCCCTCAACTTTTATATATATGATGCAGGCCTTTGTGAGGATGTAGTAGGTGCTGGGATCCTTCTCTGGCACTAGGCCTGGCCCTAATGGAGTTCACTGCCTGATGGGGACCCTGGACACAGGGCAGCTGAGTATAACCCTGAGTGATCAAGAGGCGGCAGCAGAGCTGTGTGGCCAAACTCGCAGATTTTAGGGGTAGATCAGTCTGTTTTCAGCAAGTCACGCAACCTCCTGAGTGCTCATCATCTGTCAAAGGTAAGTGAAAGCCTTCCATCATCCTAGTTGCACAAAAGTATTCAGCTCACTAAGCTGTCCTAGAGGAACCCACTGATGTAAACTAGAGGGTAATTCATATGCTCAGCAGAGTCAGGGAAATCTAGAGTCTTGATTCCTAGCAGTGTCAAGCAGCCTTGCTGTTGGGTGGAGAAGCCTACCTCTGTGGATCGTGAGGAGATTTAGGACTGAAGGATTTTGACTCCCATAAGATGCCATCTGCGTATCAAGTAGACAAGTTATTGCCAGAGCATGCACGGGATAACAGATGGCCGTGTGCCCAGAGGCTATGTCTGAGCATCTTGCAAGATTGCTTTGGTGTCAGCCATTTGGATACACAAACATTCCCTCGTTTTTCTCTATGGGGAGGCCTGGTATGGCCCAGGTAACAGGTGCAAGAAGGAGACACTCCTTTTGTTAACCAGGTAATAACCATCCCAGGAGCTGGTACTATGTGTTACATGTATTAGCTTTCCCATCACTGAGAGACAATACCCAAGATCCAGAACTTAAAGCAGAAAAGGTTTAATTTAGCTCACAGTTTCAAGAGAGTCAGCAGGCTCCAAAGCAGAAACCTCACAGTCAGAGGGCATGGCAGAGCAGAGCTGCCTAGCTCATGGCAGCCAGGAAGTGGAGCAGGAGGATGGTACTAAAGATAGATGGGGGAAGGACCATATGTGCATCCAAGGTCACACCTCCATGACCCGCCCAGACACAACTCAGTGTGTGCTTTAATCTACTAGATATTTCTTTTTATTTATTAGTACATATTTGCCATACATAATGATCACATTCATCATAAGAAATTTATACCTGGCCATAATGTCAGTCCTTGTTTTGTCATTCCTCTCCATTTCCTTTGACCTTTCTTCCCCTCCCCATTTACGGAAGCTTTGTTTCCATTTTTTCCCCTTCTATTCTTTTTTTTTTTTTAACCATTTCCTTCATTATGACCATCATCTCTTTAATTATCTGTGTAATTATGTCTATTTTGGTTTTGTTAAGAGATGTGGGCATCCGTTTCATTACTGCCACTACTACCATTTCAGGGAGTTCAGCTGAGTGGCTTTTGGTGTCCTCTACCTCACTGCCCACCTGGATTTACCTCCAGCAAGTTGAGGGTGTTGGGTTGCGTCTTGTATCCATGTTTTCTGATTTTCTCATTTTTGTTTGTTGGTTTGTTTTCTGTGTTGGGGCTTGTAAACTGCTTACAGTAAGTAGTTTTATTACTAGTATGAAGACCTCTTAAGGAAGTGACTACTTTTCAGAAATGTTTTCTAGCATAGCTGGCTTTAAGTTTGCCCCAGTGTCTTGTCCCTTCTGTTTATTGGGATGAAAGGTTTCAGCCTATTTGGCCTAGTACCCAGTTCTTTGGTACTGGGCTGTATTACTTTTTATACCCCAGGCAAACTAGGCATTGGCTTATAGGGAAGACCAGTTGATCACAACAACTGTGTCACCTTGGCTAAAGCAGTACCATTAGTAATAACGATAGCATCAAAAACAGACTGGAAATGACAAACTGTGATGACAAATAATTTGCCACTTTAGCCCCAGTTCCATAAGATTTATAATTATATAGCAAAATCGAAGACAAATCAGAAAATTGCATGCAGTAAATATCCTCTCAATAGGTCATTTTTACTCCAAGGGAATAAATATTTAAAAGGAGAAGAGAAAAATTTAGAAAAATGAAATAAAAAGAGCTTAGAAGCAAGGCTGAAAGACAAAGGAAGATTACCCAAGCTTCAGGAAACTGCTGAAAAAGACAGAAAGGAAAGAAGGAGAAAGCAAAAACAAGAACAAAACAAAACTACAAAACCAAAATGTTCATACCAAAAAAAAAAAAAAAAAAACACAAATGAACAAAAATTTTAAAAAGACTATACTCCTAGCAAGCTGGTAGTAGGATTATGGCACAGCACTGGTTCTGGAACTTCGGATCCACAGAAATTCACACTGAGCTTGGCCCCTGGTCATGTGGAGTGAGCCTGAGTCATTTAGCTTGGAACACTGTGGGTGTCCCTGGCTAGCCGGGCCATAGTTCCCTGCCCATGAATGTCTCCCATGGCGCTCCTTCACTCAGTCACTGCTTAACACAGGGAGCGCTCAAGTGAGGCCGACCTGCAGCTGCTCTGAGCCCCAGCTTCAGTTGGTCCTCCCTAAAATGGCGTCTGACCAGGCACTGTCTGCAGTGGACACTTGGACTGGAGTCACTCAGCAGCTGTCTAATGCATGGCCTCCACTATCCCTCCCACTGGTATGATTCTCCTCAGAGGCCTCTGGGATTGCTCACTTCACTGTGTCTTCCTTTTATTCACCAAGAGCCAGGAGCCCAGGAGAAAGTGCAGACTGCTCCTTCCTTTTACTGCGCAGTGGTCGTCTCTTCAGTTTCTCCTCAGACACCTATTTTCCCTTCAGATCCTTCCTAGGTCCCAAGGATCCACCCTCTCCTCTTTTCTTCTGCAAGTTGTTATTTTTCAGTGTCTGGATTCAGAATTTTGGAGAGGTTAATTTGTTGCTGCTTACTGCTCTGCCATCTTCCTAGAAATCTCTGCTAGATGTTTCTTAACCAATGAAATGGACATTTCTGGATTAATGTTCACACATCCAGACCAGGACTTCCTTAATTTTGCCTTCTGTCATGTGTCCACAGGAGACTGCAGACATGACTGCCAGTGTAACTTCTATCCTGAGTTACTCCTTTCAACTTTTCTTGGTTACAGTTGCCCCCTAAATTCCTGGTATTCTTTATTTTTTTAAATTTTTTTATTTTTATTTAGAGAAAAAAAGCAAAACAGAAATATTCACTTCTTTAAAAATGACTTTATATTACACCATGGGTTATACTCATGCCTGGAAAAGCTGACAAGGCTGTGGGAAGGTGCTGTCGAACAGTGGGTCCTTCACTCCTCCACAAGCAGGATCTTCTGAATTTATGGCATAAAGGTGGCTGGGACCATCCCTGTATGAGAAAGATGTTTACTTGTGATGTGGAAAGGTTACCACCTTGTATAGTGCTTGTAGTATGCTTTGTTACTGCTGTTAGTAATTAAACAGATTGTGATAAACAGTATATATTAGTTAATTCATAAATTTCTCATGTACAGACTGCCTAGGTTCAAATCCTTACCTGGACATAGCCACATGTCCTCAGGTCAGTTGTTTAACCTCTCTGTGTCTTAGTTTCTTCATAAATAGAATTGGAGGTAATAAAGATATCTAATAGAATTGTTAGATTAAATGAGTTACTATGCATGGCAATAAATAAATAAAAATCTTGTATCAATATAGCAGCCTACTTTGAGGTAGATTTACAATAGCCACAAATTCTTTTTACATTCTTTCCATAAACACATAGGATCTATGTTTCCTCCTCTTGGATCTAGAAAGGTTTTGTAGGAATTCTACTAACAGAATAAGGCAGAAGCACTACAGTGCCTGTTTCTGGCCCAGGTCTTTATAAGTCTTCCCCTATCCGTCTCTTGTCCCCCTCCCTCCCTTTCCCCTCCTCTTCTCCCTTTGCCTCTCCTTGCTCCCTTCCTCCCTCCCCAAGGAAACCCATTAGAAGTCTACTGCCCTAACACCAGCATGCTAGAAGAGCACATGGAGTGACCAAGAGGAGCCTCCCCCTGCCCTGTTAGTGTCTCCGGTACCTCAGTGGAGAAACTATACTAGAAGCTTTCCCAACCCCAGCTACACTAACTGAAGAACACACAAAACCAAACCCTTCCCAAATTTAGGAACAAAATAAAATGATTCTTTCAAGCCTTTTTCAACATTTCCCTTCATTTAGCAATACTCACAACTCTGATTATAAACATTAAAGCATAGTAAATAGATGAATGGGAAGAATAAATAGCCTCCAGTGTAGGAAGAGATGATTCATGTAGCAAATTGAGCCTTTGTTTCTATATAGTGTTCTATAATAAGAGCTTTTCTGTCATGTGTAGATACTGTTTACCTCCTGATTTACTGTTAGAAGCAGTAGAAGAAAAAGAATGAGATTATCTGAGGGTGTGCAAACTAGGATCATCTAGTTTAGCTCCCCTATTTCACAGAAACAGGACATTAGATTCACAGAGCCAAAAGCAGGTATATGCCCAAGGTCACATCACAGCTTAGGAGAAAGTTAAGCCTCGTCTCTTCTCCCAGGACAATATTCTTAAAATCTGATTGCATTATTTAACTTCTAATTTTACTTATTTTCATAATGTTACTGTTATAATTTGAGTCTGGAGTGTCTCCCAAACATGTTAAAGGCTTGGACACCAGCCCATGGCGCTATTGAGAGGTGGTGGAAACTTTAGGGGTAGGACCTCATTGGAGGAGGTTTGGACACTGGGAACTCAGCGCTTTCATGCTTCTCTTTGCTTCTTGCCTGATATGAGGTGAATGGGTTTGCTCTACCATGTGCTCTCCACCATGATGTTCTACCTTGCCACAGATCCAAACACAATGGAGCCAGGTGATCATGGATTGAACCCTCTAAATCCATAAGCCAAAATAAGTCTCTCCGCTTTTTAAATTGTTTACCTCAGGTATTTTATCAGTGCTACAGAAGTATATCATAAAAAATGGTACCATGAATAGGGCTGTTCCTGTGACCATACCTAACAATGTGGTTCAGAAGCCTTTGGAACTGCTTTATAGGAGGAATTTGGAAGTTTGAGGAAACAGGATAGAGAATGTGTAGAATGTTTCAAGCAGAGCTTTATGGGTGATTCTAATGAATGATCTGAAGACCAAAATGCTGGAATATAGACAGTTGAGTCTGTGCTTGTGAGGTTTCACACATCACCAAAAAGATACACATCTATCCAAGTAGGTTTCGTCCCAGAGATGCAAGGATGGTTCAACATATATAAATCAATAAATATAACACAGAAGCAAAGTCAAAAGCCACATGATCATATCAATAGATGCAGAAAAGGCTTTCAACAAAATTCAACACCATTCATGATAAGAACCCTGAAGAAAATAGGTATAGAAGAAACATATCTGAATTTGAAAAAACTATTTATGACAAAACCAATAGCCAACATCATATTAAGTGGAGAAAAATCAAAAGCTTTCCTCCTAAAATCAGGAACAAGACAAGGATGTCCACTGTCACCACTTCTATCCAACAAGTTACTTGAAACATTAGCCAGAGCAATCAGGCAAGAGAAGGAAATGAAAGGGATATATATAGGAACGGAAGAACTCAAATTATCAGTATTTGCAGATGACATGATATGCTACATAGATGACCCAAGTAACTCCACCAAAAAACTCTTAGGTTAATTACCAGCTTCAGGAATTTCATGCTTTGGCAGCATGTATTCAACATCAGCAAAGTAGCAGGATACAAATCAACACACAAAAATCGTTAGCATTTGTATACACCAACAGTGAACTTGATGAGAATGAAATTATGAAAAAAATATCATTCATAATATCTTCAAGAAAAATGAAATACCTAAGAATTAACCTAATCAAAAGAAAAAGAAAAACAACCTAATCAAGAAAGTGAAAGACCTCTACACAGGAAACTAGAGTACTCTAAAAAGGGACATTGAAGAAAATAGATGTCCCTTGCTGTTGGATAGGCAGAAACAATATTGTCAAAATGCCACATTCCCAAAACTGTTACAAAAGATTCAGTGCAGTCCCAATTAAAATACCAACAGCACACTTTATAGATTTAGAGAAAACAGGGCCAGGGATTTAGCTCAGCGGTGTAATAAATGCCTGTCTAGCAAACACGAGGTCGTGAGTTTGATCCCCAGAACACCCCCCCCCACCAAAGTCACTAGAGAAAACAGTCCTAAAATTTAAGTGGAGCCAGAAGAGACCCAGAACAGCAAAAGTACAAGAGCCCAAAGGGATCTAAGACTGCTGGAAACGCAACTTTGTCTACAGTTTTGTCCATACTGAAACTTTGTAGGAGGTGAAATTAAAGGTGACAGACAAATTAATTAGGTGGCAGAAATTTCAAAGCAGCACGTAATTCAGGCAGTGGCATGGATATTGCTGATTACTTCTAGCCATATTTACATTGCAACTTGAGAGCAAAAGACACAGTTGAAAAATTTGAAGATCTTACAGTTTGGCCAGAAAAGGGGCCCATTTAAAATTGCAGACAAGCCAGCATGGTGCCACATGCCTATAATTCCAGCACTCAGGAAGCTGAGGCAAGAGGATGGCTGCTAATTTGAGGCCAGCCTGAACTACACAGTGAGATTTTATCTTAAAAAAAAAGCAAAAATTGCAGCCCAGGGCAGCATAGTTGCTACAGTGGTTAGTGCCATTAAAAAGAAGCCAAATGGTCAGGGATTTAGCTTTGCAGCATAAGTGCCTGCCTGGCAAGTGTGAGGTCATGAGTTTGATCCATGATACAAAACAAAAACAAAAACCCTCTAAAAAGAAGCCAAATATTTTGCACCAGGGCGATAGGATGCCTTGAGGGTACCTCCAAAATCAGCTTGCAAGGATTCGTTTCTCACAGTCAGTGCCCTAAGCACTCAAAGGCTACTATAGCCCTTGTCTAAGTGGCCCCGACTGCTGCTTCCACCAAAACTAGATCTTTGTATTGTCCACTTGATGGTGGTTTTGCAGGTATACAGAATGCAAGAATTATGGGGTCACAGAGGTTTCCTTCAAGATTTCAAATGAACTGGTCATGGTGACACATGCCTGTAATCCCAGCACTAGGGAGGCTAAGGGAGAAGGATCGCTGCAAGTTGGAGGCCAGACTGAACTACATAGTGAGACTCTGTTTCAAAAGACCAAGAATAAAATTAAAATAATAAAATAAAATAAAACAACAAAATAAAATCCTAAGAGACCACAATATGAAAAAAGCAGAATTCCTATGAAGAGCTCCTGAGAGGGTGACATGTAAAGTTGTGAGTGTGAAACTAAAGCTACAGTGGAGGTTCCAGAAAGTTAAAGCATCCAGGAATGTGGGACAAATGCTGAGGTAAACTTTGGGCCATGAGCAGAGCCAGTCCAAGATGGTGGCCATGTAGGCTGTGGTCAGCAAAGTCCATAGGGGTCAAGTCCTTAGGGGCTCATATTCTGCCACCATATGCCTCCGATGCTAAGGAGTAATGTTTGTCCTGCTTGGTTTGGGCCTTGCTTTGGTCCAGTTCTTTTATGCTATTTTCCTATTTCTCATTTTTGAAAGGAGAATGTTTACCCTGTCTCACTGCTATGTATCAGGCGTATGCAACTTACTATTTTTTTTTTTAATTGAAGCCCACAGCTGAGTATGGGAAGTGACTGAGTCTGGGAGGGCTTCAACTTTTGTGCACAGCTGGAACTGTTAGGACTTTAGGGGCTCTTGGTGATGGACATGAGCTTTGGGGGCCAGGTGATGAAGGCTGTTACCAGCACTGGGGAAGTGAGACTAGTGAAAGGAATGAGATCATTGGAGACATTCCTTCAAAGGGGATTTTGGGACCCTGCTTACCTGCTAGTGTTCTCTCTCCTTCCTGGCCACCTTGAGGTGCAGAGCTTTTCTCCCTCATGTTCACCCTGCCATGATTTTGTGCCTCTTGTCAAAAACACCAGAACCAACCAATCATGGGAGGGCACCTCAGAAACTAAGATGCAGTTAACTTTTCTTCCTTATAAATTGTTTACCTCAGGTATTTTGTCATGGTAGTTGGAAGCTGACTAACAGTTACTTTGCAGGAACAAATCTGGTGATAAATTTCCATTTTCCATGTGTAACATACATTATGTGTTCCTAGGAAAAATCCAAAATAGAGCTTTCATGGCCTGGTAGGATATAGAGGTCACACTGTGGGGCATTCATTGCAAAAGAATGAAATTCTTCCCTTTTCAGATTCATTTGTAATGCCAAAATATTGGCTCTCATCATGAGTAGATCTTTGTTTTTATATTTCCCTCAACCCAGCAATTTACGTCAAACTCACAGCATGATTACCTCCCTCCCAACATGCATCAGTTTAGATGAAAAGCATATTACAAGTCAGAGGATAACAACCTTCTTTGTTCTTTTAATGGTTGCTGAAAAATTTGGATAGCAACTATTCTTTGAAGATGCCTATTTTTACTGAAAACAATAGACTCTCTGTTATCTATAAATGTTTGGGTTTTTCTCCTCTTGGTTTTGATGAATCTCAGTCTTTTAAAAACTGAAACAGGACAATATGAGAAAACAGTAAGCTTCAAATGGGTAATTCCAAAGCCCTGTCCTTTGAAATCTTAGGTTGCTACTCATCGTACCCTTAACAGTGTTTATTTTCCCCTTACATTGCTATTTATTGCACTACCCTCTAGTGAATCCTCTTGGCTGGTCATGAGTATGACTTTAGAGGAGATGGAGCTTCTGAAAACCTGTCAGTAGTCAGAGGAATTGTTTCTTTGAGACAGAGTCTTGCTATGTATTCCAGACTGGCCCTCAATTATGTACCTCAAGCTTGTGGCAGACTCATGACAACCCTCCTTCTCCATCTCCCAAATGCTGGGATTATAGAAATACACCACCATGCTTAGCTCAGGAACCATTTGAAATGACCATGCCATTCCCCCATTTACCGTGGTCCAACTGCTTCCCAGAGATCCAAACTTCTCCCAGATCACAGGGCCTGCAAACCAGCCTTCCTCCCTCTCACTTGAGGTAAGTGCAGCCTCACTGGCCTTCTGTACTTTTAAATCTTTTGAGTTCTTCAAACAGGCTGAAAATGCGTGTTTGACTGTCACCAATTCTGAATGCTGACTGCTGTATAACAAACCATCATGACACACAGTGGCTTAAAACAGCAGTGACTGACTCTGCTGACAAATCGGCAGTTCGGGCAGTGCAAGTGGGGAAGGCTTGTCTGCCCCTCACCTTCAGATAGGGTCCCCTGGGGAGGCTGTTGCAAAGGCCATGAGGAGGCCTGACAAGCTAGCTCTGCGGTCAGCTGACCAAGCTGAGGTTGGGCCTGGGGTCCCCCCATCCGAGCCTCCCAGGTAGCCTACATCTCCTCAGGGTATGTTGTTTGCATTCCAAGTGCAACATTCCCTAGAGACACAGTGGTGTCCCTGTTCATGTCCCTGCTGTGGGAGTGACACTACATCATTTCTGCAGCATCTGGTTCTGAATCATCACAAAATCCAGCCCAGGGTCAAGGAAGGAGCACAGATGCATCTTGATCAGGACTGGCAAAGTTCCAGCAAGTGGGACTGGAAATACTGATTCAGCCACACGAAGGAAACAGTCTGCTGCAGGAAAAGAAACTCCTTTACCGGTCTGTGGTCTGCTGTGTGTGTGTGTGTGTGTGTGTGTGTGTGTGTGCGCGTGCGCACACACACGCACACATGCACTTAAATGCTACTACATTCATATGAACATTAATAAATGCTCAGTAAAGGTAACGATCTTTTCTCATGTGACTTGCACACTCCATATTTGTAGCACAGTATTTTAGATTTAGTAAAGAGCTAATGCTTATTTTTCTTCACAACTGATTTCTGAAAGTTGCAAAGATAACCATCTGGCTGGACCAATAGTTTTTAAAGAATTTCAGCTCCTCCCATACCTTACATTGAAATCACACTGTATATAAATTTAACATTCTTTGATTATTCAGGAATCACTTTAGATTCCTAGAGTTCTTCCCAACCCATCATAGGAATTCCACAAGAGAAAATGTTGACTTCGGGCCATCCACACAGCCTGGTATGTAAATGAGAAAGCTGGCAGTGGGCAGCCCCAGTAAGGTATTTAAACCTTCTTGTGCCCTGTTTTCTCCTTTGTGGAATGCATGTGAAATACACCAAGTGGGTAAGAAGCCACAGGCAGGCCTGCCCCTTTGGAGCGGGTGGTGGGACAGGGAAAGGGCAGCCTGTGAAGAAGTGTATTTTTTTTTACCTCCTGTGGAAACAGATCCCTTAAATTCAGTATGAAGACAGCTCATTATGCCTCTCACTTCCTTTGTGAGAAAAGCCACGCGAGGCACAGCTGCACATACACTAAGAAACTACACACACAAAACTGCTTCCCTCAAGTCTGACCTGAACCAAGATGCATGACTTGGTTTTCAGCCCCTCCGTTCCAGTTAAGATCTCCACTCACTTCCTGAATGTCAGGATCACACTTTGCAAAAGCACATCACCACCATTAGTCATCAGTGTGCTTTCTCAGCAGATGTTTTATTTTATTCACTTCCCCCTGTCTTCTGCTTTATTTTGTATGGCAGCTACTACTTTTAATTGTAAAAATCACTTTGCTCTACCATTTTTATGTGCTTTCCCCCTTACTTTGCTCCATGAGCAATTCTATATTTCTAGTCAGAGGTTAACTCAGGGAAAATGTGTGTTTTGCTTAGAAGAGCTGAATGTGGATCTAGCAGATGCTTATGAGTTGCTTATTGGGTGAAGCATTGCTACCAAGTTTGTATTTAGGGCTGGCCTTTCTGACTGAGTCTCAGACTCATCTGAATCATCTTGGCATAGAGCAACAATACGCATTTTAAAGGTACTGTTTGTCTCCCTGGGAATTGGGACCGGAAAGCCGATGGGCTGCAGAGAGCAGCATCTGGAGCCACCCTAGCTGCCAGCTCACTCCTCCCGCAAGGCCTGCCCGGGACAGGCAGGGCCGTCACCCAGTGGGAGAGGTCGTGCTCCCACTCCAGGCACTTCCCGGGGCGTGGGGACCCCAAGGCTGCTTCAGGAATTCTGAGTCCGCCCACTCATTTCCTGAAGACTTGGCTCATTCCAGGCCTCTTGGAGGGAACATGGCGTCAGCAGGGGCCCCCACAGGACTTGCTCTTTGCCCATTTGGCGTATTTCACATGCATTCCGCAAATGAGAAAACAGGGCACGAGAAGGTTAAACACATTACCGGGGCCACCCGGAGCGGTCACGCATGCAGTCCCTGTCCGTCTGAATCCGGAGGTCCCCCTCTCACAGCTGTCCTCCAAACAGCCAGGAGGATCTGGAAGCTGCACTGCCAGGGAAGGGGAGAGAAGCTCATCTTTCTTTTTTTTATTTTCAAAAGTGGTTTTTTCTTCTTCAATCAGATTTTACTGGTACAGTTTAGATATACATAATGATTGTATTCACCATAGAAACTTTGTACCTGTGCACGGTTCAACTTGATTTCCTTTTCCCCATTCCCTTCCTCTCCCTTCGACTCCTCCTCCCCGCCCATGTACAAAAGCTTTGTTTCCGCTTTTCCTTCTTTTCTCATTTTTCTTTTACTTTTCTCTTCTTTCCTTCCCCTCTTCAATCCCCTTCCCTCTGAATATTATGAGAAGTTTACTTCTCACTTTATACAATCTGTACAACTTTTTAGCATATGCCGTGTTTGATCACTGTACAGCTTACCCCCAGTGTCAGTGTTGTCTGAGCAGTGTTCTGTTTATGCACTGGCCATTCCAGGTATTGCCCAGGCAGGTGCTCAATGTTTTAACATATACTGTAAACAGAAAAATTATTGAGTAAATTTGATAAAACTGTCGTTTTATATTTTAAAGTTGTAAAAATTAATGAAAAATATACAATCTTTGATCACCCTGTATTTTAATAATTGGTCTGGTAAGTAGTCAAAAAGGTGATTTAGAAAGTTCAAATTATACAGCTACAACACTACACTTAAGAAAGACTGTTCATTCTATCCTTAAAAATTACCTGACATAGTTACTAGGAACAATTAAAATCCTTTTAAATGGCTTTGAAATGTTGGATACAAACTATCCATGGCCTAAAAACTTCTTCGCCATGCTGAATTACGATTCTTTATCCAGAGCTAATACTGTGAGAACCCTTGCCCTGTAGTTTGTGGTCGCTCTCAACACCTGCCGGGGTAGTGCCGGCCAGTGCGCTCCCTCAGTGCTGGCCCATGCCACCTGTCCCTACTGGATGGGGACACTTCGCCTCGCCACCAGGAGACCCTCTGCGGCCGCGCTGTTTACCAGCATCCATCCCTTCATCTCGTGTGGTCACACAACTCAGCTAGAGCTCACACAGTTTACTAAGGTCCCTGGAATCCCTGGGCCAGACTCGCAGTATAAAAAGAATTCTATTACTCACTCCTTCCTAGCTGCCCCTCTCCAGCACTTTCCAGTCCCCACCCACCGCTGCCCTCCTCAGAGCCTGTCCTTGCTCTCTCTAGCTTTTTTAAGTCCCGCCTACACATTCCCTTGACTGACAGGAAGGCGCATGTGAAACAAGCCTTTCTCTATTTTTAAAGACTGCTGCCAGGCCCTTTGCTTCTTGTGTTGCTGGCGGCTCTGGCTCTGCCTGACACAGTTCCAGCTGAGCATAATGGGGGAGGCCCCATCGCAGCCCTTTCTTACAAGCTTTGCTTTGAGAACTCATTTCTTGCCTTAGAAAATGTCTAAGGCTTGTGAATATTTACGTACCTCGGGTGTCACTTGATCAACAGCAAACAAACCGAACCACTGCTTGTGAATGTGTAAAAGCATCAACAGATTTATTTTTGTTTCAGCTCTTAAAACTTACAGATTTACTAGAGGAAGATGTGGCTTAGAAGACCAATGTGAGTAGAAAACACCAGAAAATGTCTTGATCATTCACTTTTAGAAGGAAGAGGTACGCCGGGCATGGTGGTGCACGCCTGAATCTCAGCATGCCGGAGGCTGAGGCAGAAGGATTGTGGTGAGTTTGAGGCTAGCCTCCTGGGCTTCACAGTGAGTTCAAGGCCAAGCTCATGATACCCTATCTCAAAAAATGGAAAAAAAAAAAAGAGGAAGAAGAGGTGGAGGAGGAGGACCTGCTTCTCCCACTGCTCCCCACAGTTCCCAGAGTGGGATCTGGTACCACAGAAGTGGGCTTCCGCACTCTGGCAGAAGTGTCCCAGTGCTCGCAATCATAATCTGTGGAGGTGTAAGGCTGTCCATCCAAAGACCACACACTTTCCCTAGTTTCTCTCATACAACCTCCCGTAGAGAGCCGCTGTCACCAGACCAGAGGACAGTCCACTCTTCCTTAGGAAATAGTGGTCGTTTTCCCAGCCAAGCTGGTCAGGGATGTCCAGGCTCATTCCTGAAGTCAGAAACAATGGAAAGATATAGGAAGTGCTGAAGTTGCCCCACAGATGAAACTCAAATATCCCCGAGGCCTCTGTGATCTCTTGTCCACAGGTGTGGAAACTAAGACCCCCACACTTGACCAGGGCGCAAACTTGAATGTAGTAGGTGCCATGCACGGTGTGAAGGCCGTCAAAGACCCCTAGGGCGTACAGCTCTTTGGACAAGGAAGGCCTCTTGTAGAGTAAGTAACAGCAGAGGCTGTTTGAACAGACTTGGAGGTAGCCTTCCTTCTCCCAGGCAGGGACCAGGGTGAAATTGTCATACATCATCTCAGAGTAAAACACAGGAGGTGTGTTCAAGTTCCATTTGGCATCCTCATCACAATGGACTTCCTGGGCATCTTTCTCACAATGCGGACTGCCTGACAAAATTTTTAAAAACTTACCATGGGATGCATCCATTTTACCTACAGCATTCTCTGTACCAACAAGACCCTGTGGGTTTTTGGGTACCTGGGCAATTATAAGGTGACCTCTGGGATTTTTCATGTCATGGTACCAAAAGGATTCCGTGGGGGTATGGATGCCACTCCCCGTCATCCCCAGAGAAGGGTGGTGGATGTTAGCTGCCAGCACATTGACACCGAAGGCAATGGCAAAAGCTTTCTGAATCTCAATAGCTGCCAGGAGTGGGAGCTGATTCATCCAAGCTGTGGGGTACACAACATGCTTCACATCAGAGTCTCTGAGCAGCCTGACAATAGGATCAAAGAAGAGTATGTCGAAGCAAGTGAACATGCTGAACTTGCCAGCAAAGGGGGTGTCAAAGGTGATGTGGTCCACTTTAGGAGGAGTATTGAAAGCTGCCTCAAAGTAGAGGTTATGTTTCCGGTAGCGTTCCACAAAGGTTCCGTTACTGCTGAACACAACGTTAGTGTTAAACTGGTATCTCCCGTCCCTTGGGCACCCTGGGTCACTGCTGAGACAAGGCTGCTTTGTCCCAAGATTGGCCACCAAGAACATCTCCCCCTTGAGGGCTATACAACTCAGGCGCTGGAGGACCTATAAAGACAAAGGTATAAATACATGGATTTAAAAAATCCTGCCTTTAGTCTTGTTTCTTAATAGAAAAGTTCCTGTAGTGTGTCCATAATATACATAAATGGCTATCATAAGCCAAAAGAAAAAAAAACTACCAAAAACATGCAAAGGTTATAAACAAGGGATTCGGGGAAGAACAAATACAATAGCCAAGAAATATCTGAAAAGATGCTCCACCTCATTAGTAATGAAGAAATGCAAATTAAAATAGTGATTAGGTATCACTTTTCACCTTTGTTAGATTGGCAAAATTTCAAAAGGCTATTCTATCCAGCATGGATCAGAGAGTGGGAAAACAGGCACTCACAGACTATCACTGGGGATATAAAGTGATATAAGAATCTTTTAAAGGTATTCTTTGGTATTCTTTAAAATAATTTAAAATGTACATGTCCTTTGAAAAACTCCATTCCTAAAATCTTGGACATTTACAGATATATATGTACAAGGATATTCATTGAAACATTGCTCATAATAATAGGAGTTGAAAAAAGAGTAAACATACAGCATGCTGAACAAGAATGTAACAGGAAATGCACAGAGGAGGATGTGCATGGATCCATAGCAAACTGTTGATGGAAGTTGGAATTTTCTCTAGGAAAGAAGTGGGACAAGGGACGGGTTGTGGTGAAGGTAAACTTTTATTTTTTCTAAAAACTTGTTTGACTTATTTAATAAGTTTGTATTTTTGTGTAATGAAAACATGGAAAGATCCACAGAGAATAAATGGCTCGTAATCTCATACTAGACGCAAACTAAATGGATTTACAGTGTGCTGAGTTTGATTTTTTAGATTCGAGATCTCCTTTCATCTCAGCATGTTGTGACTTCTGGTCTCTGGCTCTGTTCATCTCTGGTCTCTCCCACTGGAGAGGGAGGCGGAACTGGCACATACCTCTGTGTCGCTGAAGCGGTGAGGCTCCAGGCACGGGTTCCATCTGACGAGCCGGGGAGATGGCATGAAGTCCAGGAATGGGTAAATGGATGTTCTTGTAAAGTTGAACCCATGAATGCCATCTTCTGGAAACACTATAATCTGTACACCCTGTAAGGCAAAGCATCAAAGTACAGTCTGTTATCAGATCATGGGAAGCGCCGTTCTATTCATTAGTTATTGGGCAATCATCAAGAAGGTACTCTGTACCAGGAGCCAGAGATACCAAGGTGGTGACTCAGCTCTCACCATGGAGCTTAGCTTTGGGGAAGCCGTATTGTTTTTTGTAGGAAGAACCACTACTTGTACTTCAGAGCATGTCAGGGAAGGAGGGAAGGAGTAAACACTTAAGATTGCAGCTTACCAAGCAGACACAAGGGGTTTGAGTTGCCGGTGCAGTGAAACATGGAACTGATCATAAAGGGCCTTGACTATCTCTATTCCATTGGTTCTCAGCCATTCTGCATCTAAATAAGTTTTGGAACTTCTGAAATGGCACCGAGGCCAGGCCCACACCTAAAAAGTCTGACTCAATTGATTTTGGGTGGGGTCCAGGCAACAGTGTTTAACAATCCTCTAGGTGATTCTGAGGGCAGCCAGGGTTGGAACCCATGGGGCCAGTGGCTAAGAGTTATATGTGTTCACTTCCCACAGAAATGAAGATTCCCTTAATATCTCAGTTCCCCTAGGAGGCTCCCTTTAGGACTCCGGCCAAGTCTCTATGGTCTTTTTCCCACACCCAGAGACACCCAGGGCTGCCAGTGACAAGCTGCAGCAACCTAAGGAAATACACCAAATAAGCTCTCGGTGCAAGGGCCTCATTCTTCTGTTGCTCTCCACTTATGTGGATTAAAATGTCAAGCTGCAGTGCAGAAAGCAGAGAGGGCGTGGACAATCTGAAAGAGCACACAGTTTGAGGCATCTACTTCTGGAAAGCACTGAAAATTCTTTTTAGATTTTTTTGTTCTGGTTACAAAAGCTTTAACTGTAGAAAATCTGGCAAACAGAAAAATAAAGAACTCATAATCCTACAATACAAAGATAATTATTAATATCTTAATAGTTTTCTTTCTGTATATATGTGTATATAACTGAGACAATAAATACATGGTTGTGCACTTTGACTTTTTCCTTGAAGAACTTTCTAAATATCATTTGTAATGGTCACATTATGTTTAAGAGGACCCTATAGTTTCTCCTCTATTATTGCATATCTGAATTATCTCCAATTATTTGTAATAAAAAGATTGTAGTGACCACTTGCTCCAAACATTTACAGAGTGTTGTACAAAAATCATTGAATCCCTGATTATTTCCTTAGAATAAAGTCTTACAAGTGAAATTACTGGGTTAAACAATATGAAAAATTTTGACTTAATACACATTGTCAAGTAGCTTTCCAGAGAGATTATACCATATAGGAACCCTCCAGCAAAGAATGACATTGGCCATCCTGCCACATTCTACACAATGCCTGCATGAAGACAAATTATCATGAATTCAGAAGGAAGACAAGATGAGGAATGTATGCCTTCCCAAATTACACTGGGATACTGGTACTCCAAAGAATTTTAATTATCTAGAAAATGTACCATTGTTCAACATTGTTGCTTAAAATATCATCACAAAGACTACAATTGTATGTCCTTGGATAATATTAGCCAGTTTTGTATCTATTAGAAAATGTATTTTAGGGGCTGGGGATTTAGCTCAGCAGTGTAAGCACCTGCCTTGCAAGTACATGGTCGTGAGTTCAAACCCTAGTACTGATTTAAAAAAAAAAAAAAAAAAGAAGAACCAGAATATGTATTTTATCATTCGCTAGCCTGACATACTTTCATTTCTCCAATCCTCCTTCCAATCAGCTTTACCATCTTACTGTTTCCCTCATTAACTAATGAGTTAAGTAAAAACTTTGTTTATTCTGTAATCATGTAAGAATCATGCATTTAATTTTTGAAAGTTACACATGGACAGATATTTTCCTTTATTAAAAACAACATGTGAGAACACTGAATAGTTTTTCACAAAGAATACCATTTAAATTATGTACATGTTAGGTTAACACAAAAATTAAGTTGCATTCCCTGAGCACACATCAGCCAGGAATAAGGGCAGGAACCAAACCTGAGTGAGGGCAGAACTTTGGGTCTGATGTGATAAGCAATTAGCTGTCCTAATAGCTTCAGCAATTTTCTGATGGACTTTGTAATGAGATCAAGCACTCCTTCTGAGGAATGAAGGTCACCAATCTAAGGCACCGACAAGCCTCATCATCCTGAAAGAGGGCTGGTTTCCCCTCTCTGAATGTCACTACCAAAAGAAATATTTAAATTGATTTGTTCAAGAACTTGTCTTTACAGTAAGTGTGTAATTTTGACAAATGCTATAAATCTGTCTAAGCACTTGCTTTAACACGTATACCTACATAAGGCAGCTGAGAAGTGAAAGCACTAAAACCTACCTATCAACAAAGAACCACACCCCTGCTCCTGGTCCACTAACAGAAGGAAGCATGCTGTGGTTGGCATTGGCCCCACAAAACCATGCTCTCTATTTCCATTAGGGGCAGGTCATTAAAACCTGAAAATGGGAGTTCTATGTTCACAGTTTCTATGTTTCAGCATGGCTGTTTGTTGAATGTCTCAGGACTGTCTCGTGGACAGGATGGAGAAGTACGAAGTTGGTGAAACTGCAGATGCTGCATTCAGCACTGGCCAACAAACAGGAATTCCTGCCCTCCACAGGGTTGGTGTCAGCAGGAGGGTGAGGGGCACAGCTGGGATTTTTTTACACTGACTTCAGCAGAGGCTTAAATGAGGTGTGTATCAAATGTGTGAATGACGTGAAGGTAACTGATATGTGGGATGTCGGTAAAGATCCCCAAAATAGCACCACAGGCTGGAATGATGACATTTAACAGCATCAAGGTGCAGTTTGCTCTCAGGTTAAATCAATCAGCCTCTTAAGGAGTGCAATGGCAGCAGGTGTGTCTGTGGGTGTGAAAAGGGCACAGGAGTTTTAAGTGACAGCAAGTGCACGATGAATCCGCAATGAGCCCTCACTGCCAAAGTTTCCGGGAGACCATGTCCGGACAGGAGGCGAGTCTCCTGCAGCCTGCCTTGGTCAGTGCTGGGAGAGCTGCACAGAGCCCTGGACATCTGGGCAGAAGGGCTGAACACTGCATCTCCTAGGGAACTGACGTGGGAGGGCATGACAGCCTGGGAGAGATGGTGCGGCCTGCAGCCACCTTCCAGTGTTCGGAGGATGGAACATCGGGCTTCTGAACTCGGGCTGCTCTTTCTAGCTCAAGGACAGAAATATGGGTGGCAATTACAGGGAGGCTGACTGCTGCTCATCAAAAAGAAGGCTTTTCCAGAAGTTTTCACTGCTGGAGGAGTGGACCTATGAAATAGTGAGTTCTGGACTACTTAGCGAGTTCAAAAAGCCAGACGTTAGATTGGGGCAAAGGAGAGGAGTGCCATCCCTAAGAAGCTCCCTTCCAGCACCAGTCACACTCACATACTCTCACACACACACACACACAGTGTATTCCAGGCCAGCATTTGAAAATGTAGCAGTAGGTGTTGGCTCTGGCTTCTCTTTCTATTGCATCCTGACCACCCTGCTCAGGGACAGGGCACTGGGGCAGGACTGACTGTCACGGCCAGCTCTCACCAACAGTCAGGATGTTTATTTTTCATTTATTCATTTTTTTGGAGACTGGGTCTCACTAGGTAATTCAGGCTGGCCTTGAGCTCTGGATTATAGGCATGAGCCACTGTACCCTTACATTAGGGAATTTTGCAAGGCAGGGCTTCTTCAAGCAACTGGATTTGGTTGCCTCACCACTGGGTTAACGCTCAACCTTCCCTTTGATTCTGGGTTTCCCAGCAGTGCATTTACATACTTCTGGTGAGGACAGTTCCCCCTCTGCTCCATGGGGCATCTCTCCTCCACCCCTACATTTTCTGGCAAGAAGGAAAATGTGGCCAAGCCGGAAGCCTTTGCAAAGGCTTCCACCCACCTTCTCTTTGTTGATTTAGGGTCCATTCTGTTTGGGCTAAGACCTCAGACTGATCAAAATCTGGTGCAGAGGCAAAGTGAGCCCAGATGATTAGCTGGCAGCAAAGAGCAGCTTTGGAGACGCTTAGTGTTTTAGTTAAACTGTGAGTACCTCACAGAACATGGGAGGTCATTAAAACTCCTGCACATCAGAATCCCCTGGAGAACCTTAACAAAAATCCCAGTGTCCACATGACACCCCGTCTGGAGTCTGGACCAATTACAGCAGACTCCTGGGGACCCATCTACCCACTTGTTTACTATCCACAGTGATTCCTTCTTGTGGCCAAATGGAGGCCTTGTGAGGCTGCTGAGCGCTTCTCTCACTTGCAGGGCAAAAGCCTCACCTGGGGTCTTGCTGAGATGCTGACTTTCTCAGTGTCCTAACAAACTCTCACACACCATGACTGCTGGTTTGCATCTAGGTGGCAAGCATCTGGCCCACTAGGTCAACTTAGGTTTGCTATCTAGACTGATTTTCCAGAGGGGCTGTCAGTCGGGGGTCACTTAACCACCACTCAAGGGCCCAAGTGCAATTTGCTCTGTTCTGAGAGGAGTGTTTCTTGCCTTCTGGGCTGCAGCCATCACTTGCTGTTCGTATATGTCCAGGTTCTGGTTCATTAGTTCCAAGGCCTGCTTGCGGCTGTAGAAAGCAAGAGGGTTTGGAATCAAGACTGCCTGGTGCTCATACACAGCAGCCACATAGTAGTCAGCTTGGTGAGGGTCAGCTGCACCATTCTCCTCGGTGTAGACTCTCAGGGCCAGTGAGTAACAGCCGAAGAGGAAAAGGGCGAGCTTACTGCTGGCTCGAGAC
Organism: Dolichotis patagonum; assembly: GCA_004027295.1. Taxonomy (NCBI): domain Eukaryota; kingdom Metazoa; phylum Chordata; class Mammalia; order Rodentia; family Caviidae; genus Dolichotis; species Dolichotis patagonum. Next base: position 28,160 of record PVJX010005515.1, on the reverse strand, counting down.
ATAATGCGGACCATAAATCTGGAATGTAACAGAGCAAGGGAAAAACAGCTGAATAAAGAATTCTGCCAAGAATTTAACTTTTGCAGCTGTGATTTATTAATCTCAGCAATTAAACTCACCCGCAGTGATACTGCAGCTCAAAGAGTTTGTTTCATGTTCCTAATAAAAGAGTATGTGTTTCTCTCCAAACACGTAGCACGCTACATTTAAAATGGCTCACTGTGTTAAGAGTCCGATTTTAGAACATTTCCAAAACAGAGTCGATGTTTGCCACAATTTTCTTTGTCAGTATTCAGCCAGACTAATGTGTTACTACTTGCATTTCTAGCTATGAACTTAAGTTTTAGGCAATGGGAATAATTGAGATTATCTGACATAATTCTGTGATATATTTCACACTCTGTCTCCTACCCTCTTTACGTGCAAACACACTATGGGTCCAATACCTAAACCAGGAATGACCGATAGGGTGACCCTAATACAGCTCAGATTCCGAGTCATAAAAACCTAAAGCATTAAAATTCTCTGCAATTTTTGGTTACTAATGAATACAAAGGATAACTCTCCTTTTCATCAGCACAACATTTTTACTTGGGGCCAAGAAACTGCTGACTACTACTTAAATACCAACATCTACTCTTTTACAGGCAGGCAAAAAAAGAAGTCTCCTGAGCAAAGCTCAGCACTGTTTTCCTCCTTGAACTTGAGAATTCCCATTCCATGCCACTGCTTTTTCAATGTTTATGACTCCAAATCTTGTGCTTAAAAGCGTAGTAGTATGGAAATAAAATCCTTTTTGCAGTGACAGAATGGAACTTTCTAGAAAATAAATGAATTTTGTAGAAAGTCAACTCTACTTTGTAGTTCTTACCATTAAAACCAGTAGTGAATGAGTCTTCTGTGTGCGCCCCACACACCTCAAGAATAGGAATGTTTATTTCTAAGTGTTTTAGAGTGAGTAGCCAATTCTGTGTTGAAAATCAGCCTGGCCTCCCAGCTGAAGCCCCTCCCCCCGCATGCAGAGCACACTAGTGGTGTGGCCAGACCAGCCTACCTGCCCTGTGCAGCCATGTTGGGGCTGACCAACTATCTAGGAATTTTTATTAAAGATTAGGATAACAAGTCAAGGAATCATATTGTTATCCATTAAAAGGAAAATGACAACTGTCTAAATGAGCTCCTAACTTCTGTGCTTGCATTTCAAACAAACTCCCCAGATGACAAATGGTTTCTTTTCCTTCTTCATTTTTTGTTCCAGAAACAAACCACAGTTACTCTCAGCAAGAAGACAGAACTAGGGAAGCTATTCAGAATCCTTGCAAAATCAGATCTCAGAATGAGAAGCACTCTCCCTCCTACCCCTGCCCTATCTCAAACTGTTACTTCTTTCCCGGGGCAGAAACGTACCATCCCCAGGATCTGTTGCTATTCATCTGGGGCACTGTAAACAGTGTTTTATGGTAAGAACAAGCGAGCCTTTGAGTGAGCAATCATGAGTTGTTTAGTAGAAACAAAACCATAATTGATAAGCTTTTTAATCTGTATTTTGTCTGCAAAGACAAACAGAGTAATTTAAAATGTCTGAAAAACGTGTATTTTGATTTGAGCAGTTCCATTCCACCTCTGGCTTCATAATGATGACAGTGGGACTGGCCCTGGGAGAGAACTTTCATCTTCCACGTAGCATTACCAGTCTTTCTCTACTGCTTGGCCATGGCCTAATGAGTGTATAGACTGAGGCTGCAGTAGGAGCCACTCCTAAGCAGTGGAGGGCACAAGTTACTGGGGCTGACAATGTGCACCTTTCTGAACCAGGAGCACTGTCTTACCAATCTGGGGACACACAATTCTTTTTTTTTTTTTTTTCTTTTGTGATCCTGGGGATGGAACCCAGGGCCATGTGCTTGCTAGGTAAGTACTCTACCATTGAACCTGCCCTCCCACCCCAAATGCTCAGACCCCACACCTATAATCCAGTAAAACAAGAAAACCATTGAACTAGAAAGATTTAACATCTATTTTGAGAAAATAAAATTTATATTATTTATAGCAGAGCCTGTAGGAGAGCTGTGAGTGGCAATCATTTGTGCATGAACAAAGGTAGGTTAATAATAAGAGGTTATGCAGATCTAACCAGGTATTCATGCTTGAAGATCACACGCTTAATGAGGTGGGAGAGAATGAGTAATTACAGTAAAAATAGGTACAACAGTTTGCCTTTCTCATCAACAGTGGTGAAGGAGGCGCTATTGTAACCAAAGCTCCAAATGCTGGTTTTTGCCCTTTATTTGGCATCACAAACACTGTCTCAGGAGAAACCAAACAGCTGAGCCAGGACTCTGAAGGGCTTCGTGGTCAGCAGCCGGGTGCTAGTTTTGAAGTGGCAGCACAGGGGGGCCAAGGTATCCCCCAAATCACTGGAGGCAAACCTATTGCACGCTTGCCACAGCCAGCTGTTTGCTACCACGGAAAGCTCTAAAAGGTTCACCGCCACCGCCCTAGTTGCTTGCCAGCAGTTACTGGGTGCTGGCTTGTGACAATATGCACGGGGGACTGGGGCCTGGAGTTTGCTGGGAACAAGGAGCACACCTTGAAGCTCCACAACAGCAAGGAGCAGTAGGTCTGGGGCCAAGGAGACAAGGGCTAGAGTGGTGGTAAGTGGGATCACAGAGACAAATACTGTAGTAGGGCCCATCCACTGACCTCCTACCACTTCCCCCGTATTGCTCTCATTTGAGCAGCCAACGAGATCCAGAGAAGGCCTCGGCCAATGAGAGAGCTCCCCTCGAATCTTTTACTGACTCTCTTTTTCACACGGGGTGAAAGCCAAAGGCCTTGCAATATGGCAGCAGGAAGAACTCAACAAATAGGAAGTAACTGACTGGGTGGGGAGAGATGTTGGGAGTGGTACCTTTAAACAAGCAACTGATCTCTGAGTAATAAGGAACACCAATTCCAACACCAAGCCTGACAAAGAACCTTTTTTTGATCTAGGAGGAGAAGAAACCAAAGTTGAAATCAAACAGAAATCTATTTCATGGAAATCTGGTAACATGTCAATCACTAGGTATTTTTATATACCAGACTTTTTTCTTACTTTGCTAAATGATTCATCTTGATAATTAGCTGTCTGTCCTTCTTAACCATGCTGTTACAATAATGACTTGCAATAAAATGAAAGGATTATTATTAAATCATTCCTAATACGATAATTTCAGAGGCAGGTATACACTTTTAAAAATTTATATACAGACCTATTATTGATTTCTGTAATAAAAAAATCTTGTCATTCTTTTCTTGCCAGGGGAAAAAACAAGTCAAATGATAGGGAAGGGAGACAAGAAGGGTGGCAAAGGAAATCCACATTTTGTGGGATAAACCCTAAGATATGTTAAGACACCAAGAAATTTGCAGTGTGTTGCTCTGTATAGCTGGCAGAATGCCAAGAAAAATGATCTAGAAAAAGTTCTAGATACTTTACAATGAGTCTCAAAAATGTTGTGATTTTCTTGTGTGAATTCTTTTATAATGTCCATCTCTCCCAAATTTACATACTCTGAATGTAAAGAAATAAGAAACCTTTTATTCCCTAAAAGCCTTGTAACTGCCGCTTGTTCCTGGTCCTCCCATTTCAGCGTGCCAGGCACAAGCTTGCCAGTGACGAGCTCTGGAACAAGAAGCCCCACAGCAGTGTCGGCCTGGACAGCAGTGTAAATCCACACACTGACAAGACTTTTGACATCTCAGCTGGAAAAGTCAAGTGTAAACACTTGTGACTGAAAACTGACGGTGACTCACAAGGAACAGCAAACAATGTACTAAGTCCTCTGAAAAACTGGTAAATTGTGATTTCACTTTCAATCTATAGGCATCATCTCCAAAACAGAGGATGATATATGGAAATAATTTTGCATTATGCCTTTGATTAAGGCCATTTTCTGCTCCATTAGCTAGAATAATTTATCTTAAACTGAGCAATCAAAAGATCTTCACATGTTAACTTAAATGTCATCTTTCTTTCCCTTACATGGGAAAGTATCTCCACAATTTAAGTCAAATAAAACTTCCTGGGCTGGGGATGTAGCTCAGTGGTAAAGCACTTGCCTAGCATGTGTGAGGCTTTGGGTTCAGTTCCTAGCACTGTAAACATCCTTCTGAAATACATGGTACAGTGTATTTTAAGAAAAAATTATGTATTTGGATAAAATGTTAGCAAACACGCAAAACAAAACTGTAGGCAAGACTGATTCTATAGGTTTGCTACTGCCACCATGTGGACCAACTGGTTTTTACTAACCCAAGTGAATATGGAATGTTACAAATCACAATAGCAGGATTCTGAAACAGTTAATGGATGGGTCTTCCCCCTCCTTGCTTCTTTTCATTGTGAATACTTTGTCTCTTTTTACAGTGAAAAAAAAAAAATCAGAAAGTTTTATTTTTATTCATCATACTACCATAACAACTACATCTTCCCTATTACCAAGTCTAAATTTGTTGTAGTTTTGTAATTTTTATAGTGGTACAGTCTATAGGATGTGACTAGATGTAAAAAGTAATGCTGTCCATCTACAGTGCAACACACAGCTTGTGCTTGGGGAAATCTGAATGAGTTACAGAATCTACAAGGACAAAAGTCTGTATCAATGCCACATTGTCTTTTATGTGCAGTGTAAACGATCTTGCCACCCATTACTTCCTACCTCATAATGCTGTGAACAAAGGTGGCAAAATTCTGTTTTTATGGTAAGAATGGGACTGAAACCTAGGTCTGCTGGCTTTTGGCACAGCCTTCCCAGGCACATGTTGAAGAACTCAGGCAATTTATTGGTCAAATCTTCAAAGACCACTATTGGAGTCTTCAATGCAGATATAAGAAAAATAAAGAGAAAACCCGAAGTAGTACTTCCCAGGGATATTCTGGGTGATACGACCAGAACAAAGGTTCTCAAATTTAAGTGTGCCATGAAAGTCACCTAAAGGCCTTAAACCTCACACCCAGGACTTGTCACTGGGCAGTGCTGGGGACACAGATGGATAATGTGCATTTTTCTAGCAGTTTCCCAGTGATGCTGATGCTGGTCTGGGATTTGCCTGGAGAGCCACGGGTGTGAGGACAAAGGTGTGGACAGCCTCATGTCTTGGGAAGACGTGCGTCAGGCACATCATTCCAGGTGCCTCTTTAATAGGGCTGAGAGAATTTAGGCAGATTTCAAAGTGTTTTTATCATATTTAGTGAACAGAAGCAGCAAAGAAAGTATTTAGGCACTCAAAATAGAAGGAAAAACTTCCTGCAAAAAAATCTTGATTTGAATCAGATAATGGACACAGTGTTTGTCTTAGCTGTGACAGGAACACCACTGATGAACTAGAATGTTATTGGTTTTCAGTAGTTTAAAAAATAAACTATAAAACAGGGGCAATATGGCATAATACTACAGATGATCTAAAAATTCCTCTTACCATATTCTGCAAAAACATAACAGATGTCTTTTCACAAATGTGTATGCTTAAGTTTGCAGTAAAGCTAAGGAGAATCCTGAGAGAATAAAAAAAAGCACTGTGAAGGTCAGGTGTGATGGCATCTATAACCCAGCACTCAGGTGGCTGAGTAAGTAGAATAGAGAATTTGAGGCCAGCCTGTGCTATGTAGCAAGTCTCAGGTCACTTTGGACTACAGAGTCTTTAAAAAAAGAAAAAAGGAACCATCAAGAAGTGTTAAATTATTGCTCACAGACTCTGCTCAGGCAGTAAAGAAAGTACACACACAACAGGTTGCTTCACTGTCAGCCCTGGGAGTGAAGAATGCTGTGGCACTTCCTAAACTCTGCTCTTCTACAATGCTCAGGGCTTCTAAAAACCACTAGCATATTCTCTACAGTATCAGAGCCTTAATGAGTATCATCAAGGAATTGTTTTTAAAGCCCTTTGGGAAATTTCTCCTCCATTTCCTTGTTGGATGAACTTGAAGTCATTAAACGACCTTCTATAAGGAAGGGTGGATATCCAGGAGAAACACAGCCACTGTATAGAAAATTCAGTGATCTCACTTGTCAGATTTTTCAGGGAAGATGTGGGTACTATGGTTTGTGTCTGGATGCCCTCCCCAAGTCTCATGTGATCATGGGGGCAGGGCTGTTTGGAAGTGGCTGAATCTAGAGTTTGTGATTGGTTCATGTTGAGTGCTGGGATTGGGGGTATGAGTGCTATACCTGCCCTAGGGAAGGCTGCATGCATAAACTATAAGGGAGAAAAAGAGCTTGCTGCCGTCTTTTGCTCTTGTTGCTTTTGTTCCACCACCCTGAACAGGTGTCCCTCAGCCATGCTACCCTGCCTTGAAACCAGCTGATTATGGGTTGAAATCTCTACAAACTGAGCTAAATAAACCTTTCCTCCCTTAATTTTGGTGTCGGGTATTTTGTCTCAGTAATGAGAGAAAAGTAACCAACACAGAATTTGGTACCAGAGAAGTGGGGTCATTACTGTGACCATACCTGACCATGTGATTCAAGAGCCTTTGGGAATGGCTTGCAGGAAGAGTTTGGAAAGGTTTGGAGATGTCACCTGAAAAAGTAGAGCTGGAACACCTTAGATTGTCCTGCATGGGAGAAGCTGGTCAGAGCTCAAAAAGATTACAAGGTTGACAGAAATGCTTCTGATAAAGGCCAGGCTTGGGAGGTTTCCATTGGGAAGGACTGCATTGGCTGCTGGCATCCAGATGATGTGTGTTATGATACAGTAGAAAGTTTGTCTGCATTTTGCTCATGTCCAAAGACTTTGCCTGAGACTGAGATTAAGGGTGGTGGGCTAATTAAATTGGAAGAAGAAATATCAAGGCAGTCAAATGTTGAGGGAGTGGCATGGTTATTCTTGGGGGCTTTTTAGCCAGATTTATGTTGATAATCAAGAGTGAAGAGCCCAGCAAGATGATTTAAAATGTGAGTTTGGCCAGAAAGGAAGCCTAGTAGAGCTGTGGACTATAAAGATAAAGCTCAGGAGATCTTGATTTTGAAGAAGAAATAAGAGACTACAAGATGGCCTGAGGGCATCACAAGAAGCAGCAAGTTTCCAAACTTTGCAGCCTCAAAACTGTAAAATTGAGGCCAAGTGCGGTGGTGCATGTCTGTAGCCAGCACTAGAGAGGCTGAGGCAAGAGGATTGTTGCAAGTTCAAGACCAGTCTAGGCTACAAAGTGAGCTCAAAGCCAGACTGAACTGCTTAGTGGGACCCTGTGTTGAAAAGACAAAAAAGAAAAAAAAAAAAACACCACAAAAGTGAAACACTTTGCTCTGAGAAGAAGTAGCATGTTCTCGAATGGTGGTGGCTGCATCAGATTCCAGAATGGCAGCAGCATAGAAAATCTGTTCCTCAGAACTGGATTCAGAGAGCTCAGTGGTTCAGGAACTTGACCCCCACAGCCAAGAAAGACAGAAGCTTGGCTACTGCTCCAGCTGGCAGCAGACCTTGTCATCATCTAAGTGGTGCTGGTTTTAAGCTCATGCAGAACATAAGAGTTACAGGGTTAAGAAGGCTTCTTCCTTCATTTCAGAAGGCCTGGGAAGCCAGCCACTACACCCCTGAGAAGGCAGTGTGTGAAGCTATGAGTGTGAAGCCACAGGTGCGGTTGAGAACCCAGAAGTTTGGAAAGCCAGGAACATGAATTGTTTAAGGAAAGCTGCAAGAAGGGAGCAAAGTGGGCCTACGAGACAATCTGTGGGAGATACAACCACCAGAAGTGCTGCAGGGGCAGAGCCAGTTGACTTGAGCTCCAAAGAGCTTGAGCTCTTTGGAACTCACAACTTTCCCATCGCCTTGGACAAGGTGGGGCTGGATGCTGCACATTAATTACAGAATTTAATGTTTTCCCTGCTGGAGTCTGCAGTTGCATTGGTCCCAGTCTTTGGTATCTCTGTTTGTAGCTTTTGGGATGCAAATGTTTCTCTTGTGCCACTGAATGTTTAACTGTCTTTTCATTTGTACAGGGGTTCACAGCCTAGGGTTTGCCTTACATCTAGAGGAGAGTTGGGACTTTTTAGCAATGCTGAAACTGTTAGGACTTTGGCAACTCTTAAAGATGCACTAAATATTTGCCTTTTGGAAAATGGGATGTGCATGACTTTTCTGGGTGGGTCAGGGGCTGAATGTTATGGTTTGTATCTCGCTGTCCCTCCAAATCCTCATACAATCACAGCAGGCGGCTGAATCTTTTCAGTGGCAGCTGAATCTAGAGCTTGTGATTGGTTTTCAGTGGCTGCTTTTCAGTGGCGGCTGAATCTAGAGCTTGTGATTGGTTCATTTTGAGTGCTGGGACTGGGGATGTGAATGCTACACCCATCCTATGGTGGGTAGCCTGCCCCAACAGAAGGGAGGGAAAGAGGCTTGCTCTCCCTTTTGTTCTTGTTACTTTTGGTATTTTCCACCACCATAAAGGGCTGCCCCTCAGCCATGCCACCCTGCCTTGAAGCCAGCTGATTATGAACTGAAACTCCCACAATCTGTGAGCTAAATAAACCTTTCCTCCCTTAATTTTGAGAGTTGGGTATTTTGTCTAAGCAACGAGATAAAAGCCATCAAGACAGTGGGTAAGGTAACTTGTACTATCAGATGTATGGTGGCCATCATGTCTTGATGAACACTGGACAGAACATCTATCTCTAAGTGTATGATAAATACAATCTCTCTAAATCCAGTTCCATTACCTTGTCAACTATGTGCCTATAAAAAAGATGGAAGATTGTGAATAAATGAAAACATGAAGATTACTTGATGGAGAATTTAAATGTTTTCTTAACTGATACATTATTTTCTAAAAATGAAAAAAATACAGGCAAAGATTCCAGTATCCATTCCAGTATGTACAAGGAGGTTGGAAGTTGCCATTCCATCCTAACAATTAAAAAGCTGCACACATTAAAAATGAACAGTTCTTAGATATGCCACAGAACCAAGGCCACAGGGCAAACCAGTGCTCCCAGTATTAGAGAAAACAGACAGATGACTATAGAGAATCACAATTTATCAAAGCAGAAACCTATGAGCACAAACTTCCAGGGAAACCAGTACCACAGGAACCCCTAAACTGGACATGACACAATGCTGGAGGCCTGGTGTGGACAGTCTCAGAACTAAAGATTCCAGGGGGCCCAGTCATAGATGAGTGTGCCCACACTCCCATGAGTTTTACAGAGCTCTAGATCTACCACCCTCTCATAATGGAGACTGGAGAAAAATCCCCTTGTTCTTCTATAGCGGAAACTGAAGGGCAGTCAGAGCGTTCTGTTCTCCAGCAGGTCTGCCTTCACCAGACGCAATTTTAATGGGGCCTAACCTACTGGGTTACATCAGAGCCTAACTGATGTGGAGAAGGGCCATGCCTAGCTGTAGCCCTCTCTGACCTTCCACAGTGGGGAAGTGTTCCTTGCCTACTGCTAGCTCCCTCCAGCCATTCTGCCAAACTTGAGAGGAAGGGAGCACTGGGTAGCATGTGTGAAGGTCACAGTCCAAGGGACAGATGGACTCAGAGTCTGAGACGGAGTCACAGAACACAGAATGCTCCTCTCCTCACCACATTACTAAATGACTGCCTGCAGCAGTTCCTTTACTCAGGACACTATGTCTAACTTCCATAAAAGTTACAAGGCATGCATTCACCTCAAGATACATGAATACAACCAAGACTTAAAATGCAAGATTTTGCCAAAAGTATAAATATTGTAACATGAAAAAGAAGTCAAAACCATAGTTTGAAGAGACAAAGCAAGTATCAGAACCAGAATAAGACAAGGCAGGGATGTTGGAATCACCAGACCAATAATTTAAAGTATCTATGATGGATATGCTAAAGGCTAACAATAAATAGATAAAAATAAAAAATAAATTATAAATGAATCTTAATGTCAACTACAGACTTTGGGTGATAATGAGGCAGGTGAATCAGTCATACCAAATGTATCACTCTGGTCTCTGAGGTTGAGACTGGGCATGCTATACATGTGTTAGGGCAGAGTGTGGAAGATTACTCTCTGTACTTTCTGCTCAATTTTACTGTGCCCTAAAACTTCTCTTTAAAAACACAGTCTTTTACAAGTAAAATCAGTCCTGAAAACCAGAATGGAAAGGAGGCACCATGCTCGATATTTCCCATCCTTTATTTGTCTACGTGTTTTATTTATTTATTTATTTATTTATTTATTTATTTATTTATTTTGCTACTGGGGTTTGAACTCACAACTTCGCATTGCCAGGCAGATGCCTGTGCCACTGAGCTAAATCTCCAGCAGGATACTTCCCATTCTTGATATCCAAGGAGTTTAGATTTTAACTGCCATGTAGGGCAAAGATACAATCTTGGGATTGGAGTGAAATCTGTGTATATGGCTAGAAATCTTAAGAAAGTATTCCCTCATTGAAAGATTGTACAAAACAAATGAACATTTGCCTGTCTGCAAAACAAACTACTAGACCTGGAAATTAACTTTTCTTAGTGAGGAAAAGTACCCTCTAAAATGTCATAACTAAAGACTTTTCTTTATATGGGCTTAGGATTCAGATTCACATAACACACATGATCCAGGTAGCCTCAAGATAAGAAAGGAGCACAAAAAGATTCTTGACATGTTCATAGTTCAGACATTTTATCATCCTAGAATGATGCCCAAAGTTGGGAAAGGAAAGGTTTATTTCTTACAGTTTTTGGAGGTTTCAGTCCATACTCAGTTGGCTCCAAGGCAGGGTGGCATGGCAGGGCCGCAGCTCATGGTGGCTGCAAACAGCAAGCGGGAACCGGCAAGAGAGAGACACGCCTTCTTCCTGCCATTACATCACATCCTGGCTCCACCCCTAGGAGGGTGCAGCACTGACACCCCCAATCCAAGCACTAGCCAATGAACCAATCACAAATGCACAATGCAAATACATGAGGCCTGGGGGCCACTGACATAAACCATGACAGAAGACAAGAGACACAGAAAATATATTAGATGTTTGTTGTATTTCTAACTGGGATTTCAGAATGAGGAAACATAGAAAATGATACATTTTAAATGAATAATAGCTGAGAACTTTATTAATGAAATGCAGAACCCAACAGATTCAAGGTAACCAAACAAACAAAAATTATACCGAGACAACAGAATGAAACTTCTGAACTCCGCTAGTTTAAGAAAAATAAAACTTAAAAACAACCAGAGGGAAAATAGATTATCTTTCAAGATAAAGTAATCCGCACAGTAGACTTTTCAAGAACAAACACAGATGTAAGATGATATCTTCATTGTGCTTAGCGAAAGTAACTGTCAACATAGAAAGGACTCATTCGTCTGCCACATAAACCTCCTGCAAATAACTGGTGCATAAAAAATTCAGTCACTTGGAAATTTGTGAATAAAAATCTCATGAGTTTTGAAAGATTCTACAAGAAATCAGATTATTTACTGGCCACGAAGCACATAAAAGCACGTAAAAACTATGACTAAATATTCCGCCATGAATAAAATAAAATACCTGCTTCTATAAACAAATGTACAAATAGACCAGGATGAAAGAAGGCGGGAAGAAGAAGAAGCATTAAAAGGAGGAGGGAAGTGGGAGGAGTAGGAAAGGGGGGAGGTGGGAGGAGAAATGAAATGTTACCGGACAGAGCTCAGAAACGAAGCAGTAAAAGAAAAATAAAGAAATTAAGACAAATATGGAAGCAGCCAGCACAAGGAAATCAGATGATAATATAAATAAGCAATAAAAGAGTTCAGAAATTAGAAAAGTACGTAACACAAATGGGCATCTGTAAAGGTGGGGTCTGTGAAGTGTTGACTGAGGACAGCCTTTGCTGAAAAAATTAGCATTAAAAACACCAAGTCCTTTATATAGGACAACAGGAAGGATGCTTTGGGGCTTCTTTCCACAGGCTCAAGGGTCCAAAAATGAAAGACTGCTTAGAGAAGAGAGTTCTAAGGAACCCAGCTCCATCAGGGTCAGCTAGGAAAGTTTTCTGCAGCTCAGCCACTCAGGCACTGAGGTCCCAGGTCTAAGGTGGCTACTGCTTGAGCTGGCAGCAGACTTTGGCATCACCCAGACAGTGTTGGTTTTATAATCTTGCAGACTGTAAGAGCTGTAAGATCATGTGGGCTTCTCCTCAGATTTCAGAAAAAGGCCAGGGAGGTCAGGCGATGGGACTCTACGGGGCAGTGTGTGAAGCTATGACAGCGAAGCCAAAAGCATAGTAGAGACTCCAGGAAGTTAGAGAAGCCAGGAACATGGAATGTCTCAGGAAGCCAAGGCAGTGAGCAAAGCCCCCATGACAGAAGGCAGTGCCATAGCAGCAGAGCTGCCTGTGACAAGTAGAACTCACAGCTTCACCCCTGGAGCTGGACATGTCTGCTCTGCTGGTTTATCTTGCATCTTTCTACTCCTCCCTTTTGGAATGGGAATGTTTAATATGTCATTGTATGTCAGTAATATTAAACTTTCTTTTTGACTTTTATAGGAGTACACGGCTAAAAGTTTGACTTGAGGCTCAGAGGAGACTTTGGATTTAAACTTTTCAGTAATGCCGGAACTATTAAAACTTTGAGGGTCAGGGGAAGAATGTTATGGATTGGATCACCAATTTCCCTCTTATGCACTCAGAAGCAGGGCTTTCAGGGATTGGATCAGGGGTTTGGAGCTCCATGTGTCACTGGCAGGTGGGGACTGGTGGGAAGGTGTGGGTCACCAAGGGGACTCTCCTGCTCCCCCTTCTCTCTGCTTCCTGGTCACCAGCGCATGAGCAGCTCTCCGCTGCTCAGGTCCTCCCATTATGTGGTTTTGGTGGGTAAGCCTTCCAAACATGGGAGTGAAACCTCTGAAACAGTAAATCAAAACAAACACCTCTTCCTTTAAGTTGCTGGTATGGGACATTGTGTTTCAGAGGCTAGGACAGAGGATCTGACCATTTCTAGTCACAAGGAGGGTTAGGTAATTAAGGTACCTCATCATCTTGAGTAAAATCATGATTTTGTTAGATAAAATAAGGAGGTCCAGTTAAATTTGAATTTTAGATAAATGTTAGAACATCTTTATACTGAAAAAATGACAGTCTGAAATTCATATTTAACTGCAAGTCTGGATGCCCTGCTTTTGGCTTTTGTTTTTGTTTAGTTAAAAGTGACCTTATCTATAAATGATCAAATAATCATAACCATGACTTTTATAGTCATCACTTTCATATTTTTAAAAATAGCTTTGTCCCCCAATATGCATCCTGACACATTGTAGTTTAGTTTTGCCCATTAAAAAAGTATTAACTTTTAAGTCTTTATAATCTATAGGTTACTCTTCTATCCTTTCTATTTTCTTAAAACTAACAATAGACTAGAGATGTACATGAAAACTAAAAACCTTTCTGATACAGGAAAAGACTTCAGAGCTTTAAGTTCAGGAGTTTTCCTAACCAAAGTGGAAAATGTATAAAACATAAAGAAAGCCAGGTGTGATGGTGCAAGCTTGCAAGCCTCACACTCAAGGGGCCGAGGCAGGAGGGTCACTACAAGTTTGAGGCCAAAACACAAAACAAAACAAAATCCCAAAAGCAAAATAAAACAAAACAAACAAAAATATTAAAGGAAAAGAACTGTCACACACAACTACAGAAAACATGCATCTCAAAAGTAACTATAAAAAAGAAGACTAAGAATTAGCACTCAGAACATGTAAATAACATACACGTCAATAAGAAAAAGATAAAAAATCTAATAAAGAGATGGGCAAAAATGTAAACAAGTAATTTACCAATGAAGAGATCTCCATGCATGTACACATACACATACACACACACAACCTCATTAGCAAACAGGAAAATGGGAATGAGAAGCCATTTCATATCTATCAGATTAGCCAGGTGTTTCTTTAACACCCAAATTGAGGACATAAAGGAGAATTCTCCTGCACATATGACAGAATAAGTATAAATTCAAGCAGTAACTCTGGAGATCAATGTAGCAATACTTGGTAAAACTGATATTGACCTCACCATATAAAATCTATATAAATTCTCATACATGTGCAACCAAGAAGACATGCAAGAACATTCACACTCACTGTTCATACACTGGAAATGTCAAAGCGCCCTAACTGCCTGTGACAGTCTGAATGTGTTCCCCAGGAGTGCCTGGCTGGACCCTTAACTCCTCCATGCAGTACTGTGGGGAGGCAGGGCCGACTGGGAAGTCTTGGGTCATGGGACCAGCACCCTCAGGCTTGGATTAATGCTGCACGCTCAGGAATCGCCCTGCTCTATTGGGAGGTCGGCCCCCTTTTCTTTCTTCCTCAACATCTGCGTGCTGTTCTGCCGTGAGGCCCACACTAAAGTCAAGCAGGCACCATGCTCTTGGACTCCCTTCCCCCTAGAATTGAGAGGCAAAGTGCATTTCTTCCTTTACAAACTACCCAGTCTCAAGCGTTCTGTTACAGCAGTAGGAAATGGATTAAGACAATGTTTATCACCTAAAAAATGGGTAATGATGGAATTATAAACATCAATTCCAAGACAGCTGTTACCTTTATGGGATGGGGAAGGAGAAGCAAAGGTGGAGGGACCCACAGGAGTTTCAGCATTTCTTAAACTAGGGGTGAGTATATGCGTGTGTATTAATCAGTGCTCCCTCCTTGTTCAGAAACAGTTCATAAATCTTAAATGCATGAAATGATGAATCACAGCTAAGCTCTGAAAAGGAACTCAAAGGTTGTGATAAAGAGACAAGTTTACAGACTTAAAGTTCATCCTGAAGATGCCCCCCCATCTGAGATATACCCCAGTTCAACCCTACACTCTGGGGACCAGAGTGTCTGCTCCAGAGATGACTCTTTAACAATAAGGCAATAAAGGTAAATTTAAAAAGCAAAGTACTAAAAGCAAGAAAGGCAAATTTAAAAAGTTAAAGCAAGGGCCCTAGTGAATGTTTAAAATTTAAAAATAAATAAAGCAAAATATTTCAATACGGTGTCATGTAGAGTTCCACCACAGTAAGAAATACTGCACTGTAATTTCCATAACATTTGAGATGAATCTCTCACATTCTCACTGTACAACACACAGCTGTCATTATTTGCTGTGCATTTTAAACAAAGTAAACATCTTTGTCAGTGAAGTTTACTGCCTAAGTCAAACCATACCAAATTTGCTTTAAAAAGCCCCAAAAGTTCATACGAATAAAGCAAAACTAAGAAAGGGAAACAAGGTTCCTTCTGTGTTCTTTCTCTTATGCTTCCTACTCCAGCCCTACAGCTTGCTGGCACTGGCATGCAGACTGAAGGTTAAGAGCTCGCCAGTGCAGGCCCTGGGCAGGAATCCAACTTTTCTTTAGGTTGGCGGGTACCTGGGAAAGCATGAGGAGTTTTTATTGTGGGATCATTGTTAAACTGTCCCTGATGGGGTCACAAGAAAGCTGGCTTTTCACTAGTTTTGGTTCAAGCCTATCTCTAAGCTTTGGTACTTGCAGTCCATTAATTTTTTAAGAAGCCAGCAAAATCACTTTAATCTGTTTTAGTCAAAGAACCATTTTATTACTTATTTTATGTCCTGCTCTGTCTCTGTTGACATATGCTGTAGCACATTTCCTGTTGCATAGTGTTAAGTGTGTGTTTCAAAGATTGTGTTCTAGATAACTTCTTTGTTGTTCTTGTTACTGACTTCTGGTGAGGGGCCATGAGACAGGGCTGTGTTATGTAGCTCAGTCTGGCCTTGAACTCAGTATGTAGTGTAAGCTGGCCTTGAACTCCAGTGATCCTCCTGCCTCAGCTTCTCACATGCCTTGTTTACAGGTGTGTGTGACTTTTTGTTTTCAACACATATTTAGTTTCAATTTTCACTAATTTCAGTCAATTTCATTATCAGCTATTCTATAAAATAACCCTAATTCATTTCTCCATTTGATAACCAAACACTGCACATTTTGATAAAATATGTTTGTGAGACTATTTCTCACAGGTTCAGATAATGTTATGCTTTAAAATAGTCACAAAGATTTTCACTATCCTTGTTGGGTTGTTGAAATTAAAATGTATTACCACCATTTGAGGGTATAAGGATTTAATATTTGTAGGAGTGTCAATCTTCTGAGTGTGTATTTTTTCAGACACTATATTTTCAACTCTTACTAAGTCATCTGGTTGCCTGTGAATTCTCTTCACCTAGATGGAAGAAACATGCCAAAAAGCTCCTTCTCATAACCTTAAATCTAGAACGCCCAAAGAACCAGTTTAAAGACCGTGATGACAGTCTCTGGTCTTTGAAGCACATGTTTCTGATATTTTAGTCTTTTCTTTCTTTTCCTCTTTTCCCATTTTTTTTTTTTTTTCTGGTACTGGGAATTGAACTCAGGACTCTGTGCTTGCCAGGCAGGTGCTGGGCCATGCACCTAAACCCCGAGCTCTTTTCTTTCAAAAAAATTAAAATATATTCCTCTTTGAGGAGTAAATACATTTACAAACAAAGCCAATAAATAAACAAGAAATAAAATTCCATGTCTACTGCCAACAAAACTAATAAAAAATGAGACAAGGCTTACAAAGTCCACATAAAGGATCCTGGATAAATTACAGATGCCAGGGTCTTTAATCACACTTGAGTTGAAAAGAGCTTGCCCCACTGTCCTGTTAACCCTAAAGATAGGACTTACATCACTTTTGCTAAAGCGCCAGAGGCCAGTGAGCAATGGAATGTGCAACCTGAACCAAAAGGTACAAAGGTGAAAGCAGAACAATCTTAACAACTTTACACTGTGCTAACTAGCAGAATCTAGCAGTTCAGAATTCATTCTTTTATAAATAAAACCACCTAAACTGAATTCCAGGGAGTTATTCCAATTCAGAGTCCAATTTTCATTTTACTTCATACTGAGTAGTTTTATCAGTGATTTTTTTTGAAACTAGGAATTGAATCCAAAGCCTTTGCACTGAGCTGCATCCCCAGACCTTGTTTTATTTTTCATCTTTTGAGATGCAGTTTTGCTAAGTTACTAAAGTGTGCAAAGTGGGCTAGAACTTGCCATCCTCCTGTTTCACCCTCTCAGAGTGCTGGGAATACAGGCGTGCACCCCTTATCAGTGATCCTGTTAAAAAAGGAGTAGACAGCCGGTCCCATGAGTTGACTACTTACTGTATGTACTGCCAAGGTCGAACAGTCTTGAACCTGTAAATTCAAATTACAACAGTGTTATTTTGGTAATAGGCAATCAAACATTTAATTATTATCTCATGCGTCTAGCATGGGTACAAAACTAGTGGTCCTCAATTTGATTGGTAAATCCAGTAGCAGCTTTAAAAAACATATAGGTGCCTAACTTGTCCTAAAATGTTGATTTAGAAGATCTGAGGGGAGTTCCAAGCAACTATATTTCGACAAATATAGGGACTCTGATGCAATGAGGGTAGAGGCTGTCATGCAAGTTCTGACATATGGCAGTCAAGAGCGAAGTCTATTTCTCACAGGCAGCAGGCACTGTTACTGCTCAAAGTACAGAAAGAGTGTTTTACATCTTTCTGGCATGTCAATTTTACTAGATGCGTAAGCAGTTTAAAATGTAATTTTTATTTTGAATGTTAGCATATAGCTGTGAAAACCTACCTGACGTTTAACATTTGTATATTTATTATACTTTAATGTTATTTTTATATTAAAATATGGATACATTTTGTAGTAGAATGAAAAATCTTTGCTTACTTTTTAGATGAATTTTGAGACTTCAAAGATGTCTCCCTCTTAGATGGCTCCTATATCCAGTGATGTGACCATTTTGCTCTGCTTATAGTGGGGAGAGGGGTTGAAATACAGAAAGGAAGACTTTTTGGAAGGGCCCAGAACTAGTTTGAAAGGTCCTCGTTTTGAAATCCTTTTACTTCCAAGCTTCTCTTTCATTTCACCTCCCATGACCTGATTCCCACTCTTCTTGTCTTTCTCTTCTATCACTGGTCTTTTTGCTTAACAAAACTCTAAATTCTCAAAGCTTAAAGTTCCTTTGATATGACAGGAGATTTTTTTCCCAACTTTTGGTGGCATGAATATTTTAGGTGGACTGCCTATTAATGTTTACATTTATTGTTACTGAGAAGATGGTCTAAGGACTGAAGCACAGAGTTAGAAACACAACCTTCCTCACTAAACCTGTTTTTTTTTTTTGGACCAGGAATCCAACTCACAACCTCACACTTGGCAGGCAGGCGCTGTGCTGCTGAGCTACATCCCCAGCCCTGCTCAGCAAAATTGTTTTAAAACGCTATCACGTGCAGGGAAAAGGTTGTAGGTAAAGACAGAATAAAACAATTTTTAAAAACCGCCGTATTTCTTGGCTTTGGAAAAATAGTGCTGGAGAGCAATGAGGATTAGCAGCAAGAGTTGGCTCAGTCGTGGCCTAAGGGATACAGGATACAGGATTAGGGTCTGAAGCAGGGTCTATGTGCAAAGAATCTGGGCAAATAATCTCTTGCTAGGAAGCTGAGGGTCATCTGTAAAATGGGAGTAAAGAGTATGCCTCTGAAATGCACTCAACGTGCTTTACTGAAGTTTATGGCGTACAAGCCCCAAAGCTATGAAAGCAGAGATCACACCACCCTGACAATCCGGACCACCTAACCAAAAGGGGCCCTCCAACCCACCCAACAGCAACCTTTACCGGCTCAGGGGTGGGCGGGGCCGGAAGTCCAGCCTTCACCACGCCCCTTTCCTCTCGGGCTCAGCCCGCCTCCCGCCGCCGGTAGGCGCATGTGCGCATAGTTCTTGGCGGTGCCGAAGGGTGGAAAAAAGACATTGCTGATAGGCCTCCGAGGTTCCGCTTCTTACCTGCTCGGCGCAGGCCGCATCCCACTGTCACTTTCTCCCCTTGACACTCGGAACGCGCGGAGAGGAACCAGGACGAGGGCGCACTCAGACGGGAGAAAGGGCGTGTCCACACGCTCGCCTGGGAGCCAGCCGACCGGTTTAGCCCCGCCCTCCCCTCAAGGCCATTGGCTGCCCCGCTGCTAGGGGCGCGGCCCCAGGCGGTTTCTAAGGTTATTTTTTTCCCCGGGAGACTGTCCTTTGGCTGTCAGCTTCGACAGGACCTTGAACTTGCCGGTGGAAGATGCTGGAAACTAATTGCGGGGAGCAGTGTCAGAAGCGATGAGGAGGTGTCTGATACTAAAGTCTACGCTCAAACCTTGAAAATACAAAGTATCTAGAAGGGAAAAGACTCTACGGTGGCCGGCGGGGGCCAAGGCATTGTCTTGGAGACAAGAGGCGTAAGGGATGTGGGCTTCTGGGCAGTTCTTTTTCTTTTGCTCATAAGCGAGGAAGAATATGGAGATTGGTGAGGACTCGGACGTTTTATTGCCCTCTCTCATGAACCCCCAGAATGTGCTGTGCATGTTTGGGGTTGTAGGCCTCCCAGTGACTGAAGTTGCCCTTGCCACCCAGGAGCAGGGCATCAGGTACAGCGGGAGGAGGAATGAGCAAGCGGTGAGGATGGACGCAGGTAGCTGAGGGCATTATGTGAATGACTGATAATAGGATAGCTACACACTGGAAGCACGCAGCCGTTCCCACTGTTGCAGTGTTTTGTATAAATTAGTACTATTGATTATTTTAACTGTTGTTAATCCCAGGTGACTGACAGGTAAGAAAATGACATTCAGAGAGATAGAGTAAAACTTGCCTGAAGTGATTCAGTTAGTAGGAATAGAGCCAGGTTTTGAATTTAGGTTTGAATTAGGTTTAGAATTTGAATTTAGGTTTTGAATTAGGTTTTGAATCAGTTATTCTGGGTCTCACTCCTTATTCTATTGTATTGTGCTTTGCCAAATCTAATGTCAGAACTGGAAGAGACAATTTCTTTGGGGTTTTTTTGTTGTTTTTTTGAGACAGGGTCTCACTTGGTAGTATAGGCTGGCCTTGAGCTCACTATGCATCCTAGGCAGCCTCGAACTCCCAAGCGCTGAGATTACAAGCGTGAGCCACCACACCGCGCTCTGGAAAAGATAATTTCTCGGAGTGAAGTCTGATTTCTTGTTATGCTGTGAGCTGCAAGAAAGCAACGTGGTTTTGTTTGTTTTTTGTTTTTTTGCTGGCACTGGGGATTGAACATAAGACCTTCACACTGAGCTACATCTCCAGCCCTTATTTTTATTTTGAGACATCGAGTCACTCTGTTGCTCAGGCAGGCCTCAAACTTGTGATCCCTCAGCTTCAGCCTCACAAAGTGCTGTGATGACAGGTGTACATCTGCATGCTGGTTTGGGATTGTATTCGTTCATTACACATTTGTGTTGCTGGTACCTGGTGTGTTCCTGCACGTGGTAAGTGCCTGGGGAGTAGCTATGGGATAGATGAGTGCAGGCCAGCTCTCATGGTGTGTAACAGAGGAGGGGAAAGGTGAAAGCACAGATGGTGAATTTAGGAATGTCTCAAATCCCAGACATCTGTGTATGAGTGTGTGTGTGTGTGTGTGTGTGTGTGTGTGTGTGTGTGTGTTTCAGCCACATATGGCTTCACCTTTCTTAGATGCTTATTTGGAATCAAGAAAAGGAAAATACATTTTACCAACCCACATTCAGTGATTCATCTGCCAACCCAGTCTTACCCGTCTCTTAACAATACTGCTTTAAAAGATCAAGGATCTACTTTTTTGGTAATAGGAGTTAAATTCAGGACCTTATGTTTGCCAGGAAGGCACTTGTGCCACCGGGCTATATCCTAGTCTCAACAATGTACTTTTGGGGCCAGGGATGTACCTCAGCGGTGCAGCGCCTGCCTGGTGAGTGCAAGGCCCTGAGTTCGGTTTCCGGTACCAAAAAGAAAACAGAAAAAAAAAAAAAAACCCAAAAACAGACCCCCTCCCCAAAAGCCCCTAAAAAAGAATCTACTTTTGTAGATGCCACATACTGTCTGTCCAGCTGAGGCTAATTATTCCTCCTTCTGTTTCTGCTGTTGCCCTCTAATTTAGACTCTTGTCAGTTTTTGCCCAGATAGTTTCCTTTGCCTTTCAAGTGCCATCAGATGTGAGCTCCTAGAGAGGAGAAATTGTGGTTCCTTTGTTGTCCTATCCTCACAGTATCTGGTCTGATAGGGGCTTTTGCATTATATAGAAGTTCATGCATTATTAATTGAACAGCATGCCTTATATATAAGATTTGGGATTTTGTAAATCTTAAAACAAGCAGGTCTTTAATTTGTGTTGGTTTTACCTTTAGGATATTTATTTATTTAGTAGTGCTAGGGTTTGAATCCAGAGCCTCGTGCATGCTAGGCAAGTGCTCTCCCGCTGAGCTATACTTGCCGCCCTACCTTTTGCTTTTCTGAGTTGGAATACCTTCTAATCCTATGTAAATTGGAGAGAGGGACACGAAGAGAGGTTTAATTTTGACCTTCAAGTTGATCATAGTCTAGGAAGGTAAGGATACAGAAAAACTTATCTAGTATAGTAACTCTCACAACAGATGTACACATAAGGAATAGTAGAGGCACAGAGTGAGCGATTTTTTTTTTTTCTGATGGGACAGGACATATTGTTTATAGAAGTAATGTTTGTGTTGCATTGAGAAAGCTTGAAGATGTGATGGTTATGGCAGTGGATGGGTAGACTGAGGAGGGGTTGTGGAGAATCTCCTTTAGCTAGAAAAGGAATCTTGACTTTTTAAAACAATGGGCAGTGATAGATACTATAAACTGCTTTTCTAAACAGATAGGAGACATAATCAGGATTTTACCTTAAAAAATGATATTCATGGCATTATTAAATGTGGACCAGCAGTGCTTGATACAGCTGAGTAGTTGAGCATTTGCCTAGGATGCATAAGACCCTGAAGCAGCAGAGTAGGAGCCAAAAGACAGAATCCAGCTTGAGGTTTTATTCAGTTTCTACAAGCTTATCTGAGGATTCTTTAGGCCCCAGTTACAGTGGATAAAGAAATAGGTGATAGTTCCTGTCTTTGAAGAACTTATAAGTTAGCTATACAGATGGATACAAACATGTGATAAGTGTGATGATAAAGATATATTCAAAGTGCTGTGGAAACCCAGAGAAAAAATACCCGACTCAGGGAAAGTTTCCCATGAAAGATGATATCTAAGAGGTCTCCTCCTCCTCCTCTTCCTACTCCTTTTCCTCCTCTTCCTCTTCTTTTCCTCCTCCTTCTGCAACCCACCTTTCTTCTTCCTCTTCTTCCTCCTCCTCTTCCCCTTCTCCTCATCCTCCTCTTCCTGCTTCAGGAAAGACCTCCCCCTTTCTCCTCCACACCCCTCCACCTTTGGTGGTACTAGGGTTTGAAGCCAGGGAATTTGCACCAAGCTATATCTCCAGCTCTTTTTAATTTTTCTTTTTGAGATAGGATCTCACTAAGTCACTAAGCTGCCCACGCTGGGTTTGAGCTTGTGATCCTCCTGCCTTAGCCTTCCAGAATGTTGGGGTTAAGACTTCTGCCACCATGCCCAGGTATCTGAGCTGTCATAAGTATGAATAGGCATTAACCAGCCAGGAAGTAGAGGGCAAGCTCTTCTGGAGTTGATAGTTTGGGGGCTTGTTTGATTGTGTTTTATAGTGCCACTGACTGATACTGAAACTATGGGGAAGGGAGGGCCAATTTGGAAGGAAAAGATGTTGAGTTCAATTTTGAATGTATGAGTTGAGATGCTAGTGGGACACCCAGAACATATATTCCTTAGGCAACCAAAGTCGTGATGGTAGTCAAAATACTTATGGTAATGCCTGAACTATGGGTAGTGACAGGATGATTTAGAGGGATCATGGAAACAGACTTACAAGGCATTCAGGAACATGTTTGTGCAAATGAGAAAAGTGTAGTTGGATATGGCTTGTCTTTTATCAGATCCTTGGCCTACTGACAATATACCAATAAGTTGGTCAGCAAGTAGGCAGATTTTCAAAAAGTTAACTGTTAGTGAAGTTTCCTGGCTGCAGGTACTATTCTGAGTATTTTACATCTATTAACTGGTTTGATCCTCACAGCATTGCTATGAATTACATTCATTTTATAGATGAAGAAGTCAGTGTACAAAATTACCTAGGAGAGCTGGGCTCTGAATCAAGGCAGTTGTGACTGTAGAGTCTAGTCTCTTAAGTACTAAGTATACTATTCTGCATGTGAGTTTAGGTAATTTGGTAAACAAATTTTTTTATGATTATGAAGACACTTCTCAACTTTTGACAACTACCAGTGCAGCATAATTTTTTTAAATTTTGCATTGTATAGCAACATTTCCCACCGTGTCCTGTAAGAAGTGGGCAGTGATTTTCAGTGTGTGAGTAAATATTCTTTTTCCAGAAGGTATTTTATTTTATGTACCTGCATTTCGTAGGAATTGTCTCATTATTTCTCTGTGTAAATTTGGCCTTATGTGCAGAAGGGAAACATCCAGCAGAGATTAGCAACACAGAAAAAGAACAAGAGCTTTTGTGCAACTTTTTTTTAACATATGGTAGTGGTGCAAGTTAAGAGTATAATTCACATTTTTGTTAAATTTGTGTCCCTAGTGTGGATTTATTTAAATTTAATATGCTATTTTATTCAAGGCTGAATGGATGTTAGTAATATCTGATTTATTTTTATTTCTAAAGATATGAGAAGAAATAATACTAGAAAATAATGTCCTGGATAAGAAGAATTTGAGAATATACTCTACATTTTCCAGAGTATGTCATATTTAATTTAATTTAATTTAGTGTCTCTTCTTACTTCCTAATTATGAACTGAAGTATAATTAAAAATAAAAACTAATCATACATAGGTCATAAAGGGAATTTAAACAAATTTCCAAGGTTTGGCAATATCCAGTAAATATGTGTAACTTAGGCTGATCAATAATGAAAAAGGAGAAATACAGATCACCAATATCAGGAATTAAAAAGGGAGATATCACTGAAGACCAGTGAGTTGAAGAAGAAATCACAATGGAAGATACAAAATGTTTTTAATTGAATGATGATGAAAAGATGAAATAGCAAACTTGTAAGATGTAGCTAAAGCAGTTTTTAGTAGGAATAGCTTTACATGAATCTATTAGTAAAGGCGATTTAAAAATGTACTTAGCTTATATTTCAGATCCTAGAAAAAAGAAAGCAATCAAACTCAACATGAAAGAAGCAAGACAAGAGCAGAAATCAATGCAACAGAAAATCACTAAAAAAAAGAAAACAGGCCAGTCATATAGTGGCACACATTTACAATCCCCGCACATCAAGAAAGTGAGGCAGAAAGATCGTAAGTTCAAGTCTAGCCCAGGAAACTTATTGATAACATTTAGGGAGACCCTTTTGCAAAACAGAAAAATGCTTAAGGGTATATAGATCAGTGAGTGCAAAGGCCTGGGGTTCAATCCTGTGGTGGATTAACTAATGGGCGACTTGTAACACCCAGCTGAACTTAATCAGCATGGTTCTGGGTATGGAAGGCCCACCTGAGGGTTGAGATCAACAGCATAAATGGAGAACTTTAGGGGAAGATGGTGTGCTGTTGATTCTCCTGGAGAAGTTTGTTGTGCTGGTTTTCCTGATTTGAACTCAGCTGTTACGGTCTAAGAAGCTCTGGTCCTTGCTGTTGCTGAGGGTGACTATGATTCTTTTGGGAGGAGCTCTGGTCCTTAACTTGAGTGTCATTTCCTGGCTGCACTGCAGATCCCTCACCTTGCTGGAACAGACTTTGTAGATTCCATCGCTGACTTTTGGGCCTTCCCAGTGCAGATCCTTGATACAGACTTGTAAGAGACATTGTCATGGGCTCTAGGCCTCCATTTGGACTCATGGAGGACATTGCCAAGGGCTCTAGGTCTTCAGCTGGACCTGTGTAGGACATTGCTGTGGGATCCAGACTCTCAGCTAAATTCTTTGGATCTCTAGTATGTGGACAGATCAATTACTTGTACTCATCTGCATTTGACTTTTTGGGTGCATATTATAAAATAATTCAATAAATTATGTGTCCTGTATTGAATCTATTCCCTTGTAAGCCCTGACTATAATAAATCCCTAGTACTTCTCCTGCTTAAAAAAAAAACAAAAAGGAGGGAGATAGGAGAGAGGAATGAATGAATGACCAGTACGAATTATTTATTTTTGGGACAGGGTCTCATTATGGCCTCAAACTCAGGTTGATCCTCCTCACCCTCCTGAGTACTAGGATTAAAGAACTTGCCACCATGCCTAGCAAGTATAAGTAGTTAAAAAGAGGCTACTCCTATATACCCCAAAGATATTTTAGCAGAGGTAAGAGGGTATTAGATAACAAAAGCAAATTCCTTGAAAACCTAAAAATTAGATATGTAAACAATTATTTGAAATTTACAGATAGCACATTTGTTGTTAAAATAGAAAGTGATTCAAATTCCTCTACATTTAAATTCTGTTCTCTTAATAATAAATTATACTTGCATGATAAAAATTTTAATGTGTTTAAATCCTATTGTTCTTTCTTCATAAACTTATTATGCTTCCTCCACGGTTGGATATCTGGCTGGCAGGTAAATTGAAGTTAGCTTCATTTATATTGTATTATATTTTGGGGGTAGAACTATTGCATCTTTCAACTAAGTGGTTACTTGATTTGAAAAGATTATAGAAGATGATATTAAGAAAGAAAAATAAACTGGACAATGGTTGTGCACACATGCAATCCAACATTCTTGGAAGCTGAGACAGGATGATCAAAAGTTCAAGCCTGGGCTACTTAGTGATGTAGTGAGACCCCTGACTCAAAATATGAAAGGGCTGGGGCTGAGGATTTAGCTCAATTGAATAAATGCCTGCCTTGCAAGCACATGGTTGTGAGTTTGATCCCTGATACAAAAAAAAAAAAAAAATCTATCTATCTATCTATCTATATGAAAGGGCTGGGGATATAGTTCAGTGCCAAGGCCCTGGGTTTAATATCCATCTCTTAATATCTGGCCTGCTTCGGTGGCCCAACGAAGATTTTTTGTGGGTGAAGTTCCCAGGGTAAAGAATGCATATGTGCAAGACATCAGCAACAACAGTAAGCAGTGTAGAGCAGAGCAGTGTGCAAGAGCCACCTGCATCTTTACTGTCTACTGTTTATACATGTCGTTATCACCTATATACATTCTTACATGATGGCCTCATTGGTGCAAGAGTAGTTGCTCACTCTTAAGTCATGGTTACATAACTGTGTCCTGCTGTGCACTTGCGCTAGACAGGCCACATCCTTAGTGTCCTTAGATACCCTTGAGCTTTGAAGCAGTGTAAGTGGTTTCCCAAATACCACAAAGAAGAAAAAGTTTAGGCATTTAAAATTTTTGTTATTTGAATAAACTTTGGGAACTATACTGTCAAGTGTAGAGGCTACTAGCCATATGTGGCTAGGTACATTTAAATTAATTATGATTAACACTTAGTGAAGGCCCTGATGTCAGTCCCCAGTGCCACAAATACCACCACCAACAACCAAACCACAAAAGTATGGTTGCTCATTTGTAGTAGCCACATTAAAAGTGTTCAAAACCACCTGTGGGGAGTGGCTACCATATCAGACTGTGCAAAGAGAGAGAAAGAAAGAAAATGAGAGAGACCAGTTCTGTTGTAGAAAGGTCTATAAAATAGTACTGTTCTGAAAATTAATTTTGGCAGTAAGTTTTTTTTTCAGTTTTTGGGACAGGGTCTCACTATAGCTTGAGTGGGATTCAAATTTGTGGTCTTACCTCTGCTTCTCAAGTTTGGGATTATAAGTATATGCTACTACACCTGATCAGAATAATCATTTTAAATAAGAAAAACAGATATATGCTTTGTGTTATCAGATTTTGTGTTTTTGCAGTTTGCTAATGTGATTGTATTATTTGGTGCCAAACCAAGTTGAATTTTACATTTTGAACTGTGTTCAAGATACCATTCAAATAAGAGATATCCAGGTACTAGAGCAGAGAAATTTCAAATTAGGGTCATCAGCAACGGTTCATCATCAGCCATTATCTTAAAGCTCTGTGAAGGACTTTTTTTAAAAAACAAAAGTCAGTTTTATAAAATAGCTAACATAATTATAGGTAAAAGTAAACTGCCTTTTCAAGCCTGTAGGGAGCAGCATGATTGCCTCACTGCTGCCACCCCATCCCGCCCTCCTGTGGGCATTTGGTACATCTGCCTACATTACCCATGATCCTGTGTGTCTGCCTACATTACCCATGATCCTGTGCATCTGCCTACATTACCCATGGTCCTCTCCCACCCAATTCAGCTTCCATATAAGCTGAAGGCACCTCCTCAATAAACGAGACTTGATTGGAACTGCTGAACTTGTCTCTGTCTCTCTCTCTTCTTGCCCTGTCCCCCCATCCCCGTTCCCCCTCCAGGTGAGACTGATCCGCGGGCCGGATCACAAGCCTACAAAGTATAATGTGCCACTTTATTGCTAACCAGAAAACCTTTCAAAATCAAGTCTCATATAGTTTGAAAAGGGTAATTAATGTGTTCTTCAAAATTCAAATATATTTAAAGGGAGAGAAGCAAGGTTTAAGTAGGGTGGTAGAGTAAAAGGAAACATTTAGCATTGTTATGTAGTGTTTTTCTTTCAGATGCCCCAGCTTTATTTTGTCTTTTTTTTCTTTCTTTTGCCTTTTAAATAGAAATCTTTAGTCTTCTTTTACCTATGTAAAGAAACAATGTTGCTGGAAAATGATCTAACCTCTCTTTGATGACTTTATTATAATTACAAATCTCTTTATAAGACAGTTTCCATGCTGTGGGACGTGCTGCCTGCGACACTGTTGATCCTATGCAGATTGGCTCCATTCCACTTGACATTTTGCGACTTGCAGTTACTATCTTCTCCCTCTACCTTTTACTCCCTTGTGTGACTTCTTATAGTCTCTTTTTTTTATAATTTTATTTAAAGAGGAAAAAACAAAACAAAATAAAACAGAATAAAGTGTAGTGACAATACAGTATTCCGAGGAAAAAAGGAAAAGTACAATAACAATAAAACCTAAGAAATTATTACATACTGACTTCTTGGAAATAGTTGTTCACATTACAAAGTTAAAACATGTAAAGTAGACATTCAAACAGTGAGACTGTTAACAGTTCTGCTCCACGATCTGACAAAAACAACAATATGGTCATCCATCTTACCCACTCAAATATACATGCAATTATATCAATAGGGTAAAATTAAACACAACAAAACAGAGCAAA
>PVJX010005514.1:0-84865 GCA_004027295.1 Dolichotis patagonum | reverse complement strand
CTTAAGTTATAGATCCTCTTGTCATCTTCCAGTCTTTGTATCTTTACTGCCTGCTCCCTTGTTATTTTTAAGAGATCTTCCCTTTCATGACCCCACATTGCAAGCCTGTGTTCCATTTTTGATAGTCTATCTTTGGTTTCTTTCAAGCAGTTTTGCCAGCTTTCTATGGAGTCTTTAGTTTCCTGATAATCTCTTTGAATTTGCTTCATGAATTCTAGGTTTTTCCTGAATTCTTCATTAAATTTTTCTCTCCATTTTTGTTCCTCCATTCTTCTGTCTGTGCCTTCTTGAGAGGTGCCCAGCCCTCTTTTATTAATCTACTTATCTCTTGTTTAATTTGAATTAATATTTCAGTTTTGGTCCTGCTTACAAGGTCCTGAAGATATCTCTTTATGTCCGCTAATGCTGTGTTTGATGTTGCATTTTTGCTGCCCTCAGTCTCTTTTGTATTTACTTCTCCCAGATCAATGTTCTCAGGGTTGGGGGCTGGGAGTTGTTTATTTCTCCCTTTCGTCATGTTTTTGGTTCCTTCCATACAAGTGTACAGTGTAATTCCCAGACCCTTTTATTGTTGGTTAAGGCTCCTCTAGAGGGCGCAGGCTAGGAGCTTTAGCCCTCTTCAATAGGTTATCAGAGATTAGAGTTCACCCATGGGCAGTGTGTGCTAGCTCCTCCCCTCCGGGCCAGTCAACCCCTGCAGGTCTTCACTGCGTCAGTGTGCACTGATCTCAGGGAAGTATAATTGTAGCGACTCACTGGCTCCCCGCCAGGAGCTCGGCCTGATCCATGCAGATTCCACCAATCCGCTCCGCGAGGGGAGCAACCAGCTGAAGCCACTTCCTTATGGAGTTAGGGCTGTCCTGCCCAAATCCAACATGTCAGGGGCTGGGGATTTAGCTCAGCGGCATAATCGTCTGCTTTGCCAGCGCATGGTCATGAGTTTGATCCCCGGTACCGATTAAAAAAAAAAAAAAAAAACTTGCAAAAACCAACATGTCGTCCAGTGGGTTTCCCCTTTCCCATGGGAGGGTCTTATTCCCATCACTCACCGTGTGTTGATGCCCGTCTGGAGAACTGCTGGACTGCCCGACCTCTGACTTCAGCGTGGCTGTGGTGGGAATTCACGGTGCCTCTGGGTGGGTCGCGAGCAGGGCTGGTCCTGGCGAGCTGCATGCAGGGCTGTTCAGCTCTGAGCTCCCGCGGCTCAAGCCAGTCGCTATGGTGCGGATCGCTTTTTCAGGTCGGGCAGGAATTCAGGCGGCTCAAGGAGGGCACCGTGCTTACTGATCTTAACTTCTCTGATGGTAGTCCCAGGAGCTCATATTCGAGCGGTTTTTTTGCACTTTAGTTTTTTTTTCTGGTTGTGAGAGTCCATCTCTATCTGTTTGGGTCTCTCCAGGGTGTTTTATTCTGGCATTTTGAGCTGTCTCTCTCAGAGAGGGTCTCTCTTCTGCTACCTACCAGTCTGCCATCTTGTTGAACTCCACTGTTGTGCTACTTTGTACTAATGTCAACTACTCTGGCATCATCACATGAAGATTCAGTTATTTTAAACAACAGTTTTTTTTTTTCAAAATAATCAGATTTATTAATGAAAGCACTTCAAAATGTGCTCTTTGGACTTTTATATGGGCACAACTGAAAATATGGGGAAGCAAAATATTTGAATGCATTAGCATTTTCACTATGTAGGCAAGATCAACTTTAAATTTTGTTGTTGGTGGTGTTTTTTTTATTCATTTATTTGTTTGTTTGAACCAAGAAGTGAACTAATGACCTCGTGCTTGCCAGGTAGGTACTATGCCACTGAACTATTGAAAAAACAAAATATTTGAATGCATTAACTTTTTCACTATGTAAGGAAGATCAAAGTAAAGCAAGATAAATAATTTTATAATTTGAGACTAAAGAGTACAGAGAGTAAAAATAACTAAAAATTTAGGAATAATAACAAGACACCTACTAGTCGCCTTTCCCATCACTAAGACATAATGTATAACATCCATAATTTAAAGGAGGAGAGGTTTAACGTGGCTCATGATTTCAAGGGATTTAGTCCTGGCTAAACTGCCTCCAAGCCTGAAATAGCACAAGGGTGTAGAACTCGGTGTCCTGCAAAATCAGAGGACATAAGAAAAATGTTTTGTTTTTGTTTTTTCCTTTTGTCAGAGTATAATACACATGGCCTCTAGACTAATTGTCAATGAAGTCCTTATTTTCAAATTCCTGAGCGTGGCCTTTACTGTCTGCCTTTGTATCGGTATTCTGTCCTTCTTAGCTTCAACTAGAACTCTGTAGGTTCTGCTTACAGCATTTGAATCCACTTCTCTAAGCCTTTCCAAAATCCTCTCACGAAAGTTCCAAAGGTATCTAAAATCACACAGTCAGGTACATTTGCAACAATGATCCCACTTTTGTGGTAAACATGTTCTATGTTAAGAAACATTTCTACAATGGAGATATAACACATCACACAATTGAAAGGAAGAAACTTTTAATTTGGCTAATAGTTTCAGAAGATTACTTCCTATTTGACTAGCATGAAGGCTGAAACATTCTGTTGGAAGGCTGGGAGCTATTGAAGCTGGAAATTGAACACACATGCAGGGCAATGGCATGGCCAGGGCATGGCTGATCCAGGAACAAAGATACTCCTGCTAAAGAGCAAGATAATGCCTCAGCTGAGGACACCTAGCTCCAACCCCAATTAAAAACATAGACACTGTAGCCACAGGAATCTCAGTCCTGCTGTCTATTTCCTACCACAAATGTTATGGTGGAGATAAGACAGTTCTTTTAAATTAGCATAGAATACCACTTGGAGAAGTCCTTGAGGTGATTCTCCAGGTCTGGCTCAGATCCTGCCCTTTCCTCAGTATCCCATCTTCTGTTTTTGAAGACCTAATAACTATCGGTCACCCAGAGAAGCTCCTTGTCCCAGCCCCCAGTCTCGAACTCTGCTAGAGGGTTTTGATTCTGCTGGAGCCCTAAAATCGTACCACTTCTCTCACTTATTTAAGCCTTCACTGTATACTCATTGGGGATCTTGGCCAGGTCCCCAGTAGTGGCAGAGCATGATAGGGCAAAGATGTTTAGTTTAAGGTGATCTGGAAATAGATGTTATGGTTTAGGTATAAAATGTTCCCCATAAGCTTCATGTGCTCAGTGGTTGGGCTTTTAGAATGTGATTGGAACACTGGGACACTATACTTATCTGCCAATTCACCCATTAAGGAGTTCATGTGTGAGTATGTTAGTAAGAGAGAGAGCCTCGTTGGAAGATACGGGTCTTGGGGGACCTGGAAAGGTGTTTCTTGTGTCCGGCTTCCCTTCTATATGATGAGCAGCTATCCCCTGCTGTCCTTTTTCCATGCTGTTTCTGCCATACGTGGACTAAACCCACAGAAACCTGAGAAAAAAATCCTTCCTCCTTCAAGTTTTGCTAGTCATGTATTTGTCTCAGTGACAAAAACACGACTAGTTACATAACAGTGTCAAAGTGGAAAGGGCTAGAGATCAGACATGGTACGTAGATCATGACTCTATGACCCACACAGACTCATCCCGAAGCGTGTTCCACTAATCCCTTGGCTGCACCTAAGCCAGTCAAGGGGAAGACACTTAAGCTTACCCACTGCAACCCCTATAAAATAATTATGAAAAACATGAATTTAAACCAATAATAACCCATAGCAGACAATGGACAGTTTCTAAATTAAACATTCATTTTCTCCTTTCTCCTGCCAAGAAGAGAGTACTAATAACCTTCTGGGTATATTGTCAAATAACCAAAAGGGGACAGTCCCTTCAGCCTATCTTATTGTCCTGTGACCAAATGACTAACATCTGAGGGAAGATATGTTGGCAGAAGTTCTTGCGGTTACCTTCTGCTCTTCATTAGTCCTAGTCTGTCTGCTTACCAGAGCTTCCACAGGCTTTTGGATCACAAAATGACCTTGGAGACACCACTAACATGAGCAGCTATTCCTGGGCCATGCCCTTTTGGCATTCTGTCTGCTTTGGAGCCACAGGGCTATGGACTGAAATCTGTACAAACTATGAACCAAAATTTGTGAGAGTTGGATATAGTGTCCCAGCACTGAACAATGTCACTCAGGTATATTTCAATGTACCTTTTGTAGTCCCACAATACCTGCGTTCATTTTTATCTCTATTCATTTTTTATCTTTCTCCACTCAATTTCATATTCTTAACTACTACCTCCTGGAGAACCTAGCTTTAAACTTTAAGAATCTTTTTATAATCCCAAAATTTAGAGAATCTCATTTTACCATATTTGTATTTATTTGAAAAAAATAGCATTTATAACCAGTTTGTATTACATTAACACACTATTTTTTCAAATGCTGGGAATTTTACCTAGGGCACAGGAGTGCTGGGCAAGTGCTGTGTCCTTAGTTACAGTTCCAGCCACGACGCATCTAAAATTTTCTTATACCGCTACGTTATGTTTATGTTGATCTTTTATCTGATTATTTATATTTACCACCCTGCATCTGTTTAAATTATCTTTATAACTATCCACAAACAACACAAAATAAGTTTAAGACAAGGTGTTATAAATGGAGCAGTCTGTGACTCTCTGCCTGGCTTGCAATGGCTTCTCTCTTGCTGCCCCTGCATGTGATTCTCTGTGTGTGCACACATACCCTAATATCTCCCTGTGGCTCCTAACCACTTGTTCTTATAAGGATTCCAGTCAGCGTGGATGTAGGGCAACCTTAAGGTCTTCTTTTTATTTTCTTTACATCTTTAAGAGACTTATCTCCAAATAGAGTTACAATGAGAGGTATTGGGGTTTAGTCATTGATTAATATTTAGCCTGAGTATCAATCTGCAGTTACCATAGTTCTCCTCTTAATCCTTCCTCGCTGTTCCTATGTCTCCTAAAATGACTCAAAAGGCACTGTTAAACAAATTTCCAGTGACAAAATATCTCAGATCAACTTCTTATGAAGAGCAAGTTTTTGTTTTGGCTCATAGCTTCAGTCTGTGGTGGTGTTATCTAACGGTGTATGGACCAACAGTGTTTTCCAGGTTTTTATTTGTCCAATCAATGAATTGGTCAGGACATTTGGTGGGTGTGAAATATTACCATTTATTTTATGGCACAAATTAAAAAAAAGAAAAGAAGAAGTTAAAAGAAGTACTCAGGGAGAAAGAAAGAAAAAAGATAAGTCATGCAAGAACAGACCACTGCAGGAAGCGGGCAGTGGCTGCAAAGTCAATTGCTGCATCCCTTTCATGGCTTCTTTGATGGTTGATTCAGGTTGTCCCAAGTGGCCTTGTGTTAGAAGACTGAGATCAGATGCCAGGTTTAGCATGTTCTCTTAGCAGATTGGTACTGGGTACAGGGCTTAGTGTGATCCTGTGTCAGGTTTAGGGACCGTTGTTCTGTGCACATGGTTAGAAAGTCTCCTAAGTTGGTAGGTTGTGCCCAATTGCTCCACCCATTCTGGCATGCCCTAGCTTCCCACTATGATTGCCTGGTTCTGTTGCTTTGGGTTTTGGCAACACAGTATGTCACAGGGAAAGTGTACAGCAGAGGGAATCTATTTACATATTAACAGCTAGGAAGCAAGAAGAAAAAGAAGAGAGTCCCAGTCTCCTTTGCAAAGGAATGCTCTCAGTGACCTAATTTCTTTTTACTAACTTCCACCTCTGAAAGATGTCATAGCTCTCGGTAGTGGCATAAATGAGAAAATAGCACATTTAACCAATGGGGTCCTGGGTAACACTCTAAATCATAACAAGTGTCTTCCTATCTTCTCCTATAGGATTATCTTGATTATCTTTTTAAGAGTCAAAAAACTAGCAAATCTCAGAGTCAGAATTCAAAATCAAGGAGTCTAGCTCCATAATCTACATTTTATTTCACAAAGATACATGCATCCCATTACCATTAGGGTGAATTTCAAACTCCCTGGACAGATAGGTGAACGCATCCACAGCTGGTCCCTAGCTCACCAGTCCACATTCAACTTCCGACTGACATTCTGAATGGTATTTTATGTTTAAAATTAAAAGAAAACAAAACTTTGAACCAGGGTAGAAGTAAAAGCCTTCTATTGGTTGTTTCATATTTTTTCTAATGTGCAGTGGAGAACGGCATTTTGCAGTTTTGTATGATGGCTTATGAATCCACTGACTGGCAGACTGAGAGACAGCTGAACAAGCACGACTTCCATGTGTAAGAAATAAGATTGGCTGAAGGTGTAAAAGGAAGAGAACATTTATGTTTTCTGACCATATTACCTTGTCTGATTTCCTCCCTTGTAAAAAAAAAAATGTCAAAAACAGTCACCAGGGCATCCACTTATCTTAGGAAGATGGCAAGTGGTAAATCACTGACACTTTAAGCTGTGTCTTC
This sequence comes from Dolichotis patagonum, assembly GCA_004027295.1. Classification (NCBI taxonomy): domain Eukaryota; kingdom Metazoa; phylum Chordata; class Mammalia; order Rodentia; family Caviidae; genus Dolichotis; species Dolichotis patagonum. Next base: position 78,474 of record PVJX010005514.1, on the reverse strand, counting down.
AGGAAAACACTTCAACTGCGTAGAAAGGTTTTTATTCCAATCCAACTTTGGTCTCCTTTTATTTTGTTGTAGCAGCTGCTTTGAATCAAAACACCAGAAAGGTGGCTGAATTTTAAGCAAGTGACTTAGTTGCCAACATAACATTTTTACTTAAAACAATAGTTTAATAGTTAAAAGTGGTGTTACTTAATAGTTAAACAATAGGTTCAGTGTTTAAATTTTTTTTCTATGTTGAACAGTAGTGAGATTTTGAGGAAAACATTAATTTTGATCATTAGTTGGGTTTAATATTGGTTAATTCATGGAACTGCAAAAGTTAAATAAGAAAATGTATATTATACAATTAGTACAGTGGGTGGCCCATGGAAGTCTCAGTTATCTCTACTGCCATTTGTACTTTACTCTCTGCTCTCTACGTACAATTTGGGCTTGAGCACATTGTGAATAAAAACAAAACCAAGTTCCTTTTCTTATAGGTCTTATAGCAAAAATAGAACTCTCTTGTGTACTTTGAAAATTTGGGCTCTATATTTAGACAGACAAAGTTCAAAACCATGTAAGCAGCTAAACAGACATCATCAACCTTTCTGTAACTGTTTTCTTACTTATATAATGAAGATAATAATTAATGGTATGTTAGTATTGAATGAGTCAAGAAATCTCCTTATGTAGTTTATCTGGTATCTAAAAGGCATTTAGCAACGATTTGTTATTATTGGAATTAAACCAGAACCTTTTAGCTATTTTATAGAAGAGGAATTTTAGAAATAAACTGCCATGAATCAGAAATCATAAACAATATCAAGGTAAACTGAGTAACTCCAATGAATAAAATAAACACTCATCAGTAACAGTTCTTTTAGTTTTTCTTTTTTGTATTAGACATTTTCCTGTAACTCAGAATACATATCTCTAAGTAATGCATGCATGGTTCTTCATACAGTGGGTAGAATTCCAATTTTAAAATATCTGTATTTTATACATTTTTATATTATATAAAATTATACAGCCTATCTGACATTTTCCAGAAATCCATGCTTCAGAGGCTGACTCATCCATTATCAGTAGTCCTAAACCTGAGACATCCTATTAAATGCTTTTAAGAATTGAGCTCTTCCTAGTAATCATTAGTCTATTAGTCCATAAAGAGGTCCACCTGACAAAAGAATTAGACTTGCCATCTCCTGTTGTGCACTGAATGCTGTGTTTTTCCCCCTAAATTCGTATTTTGAAGTCATAACCTCTAACATAGTGCTATTTGGAAGAGAACTCTGGGAAATGATTAGGGTTAATAGGTCACAGGGCGTAACCTCAGAAGGGTAACAGTGGCCTCATAAAATGAAGTAACAATCTGTCTTTCTTGGCTTCTCTGTGCATACCGTGAAGAAAAGCCAGGTGAAGACACAGAAGGCAACTGTTTTCAAGCCTGGAGAAGACTTACAGTCAGGAAACAAATTCAATGTTGCTTTGATTTTAGACTTGCAGTCTCTAGAAGAGGGAGGAATAAGTCACTGGGGTTTTAGCCAGGCAGTCTGTGGTATTTCCTTACAGTAGGCCAAGTGAGGACGCTTCACAAGGTCTCTGCCTTATAAAGGGAATGAATGGGCAAATGCATTGGAAGGCATGTTCCTGAACATCTTCGAATCATCTTTTCTTTTTCACTCTTAAAAATCTAAAGGAGGTGCCTGTTGTACTCTTCTTTCTAAATAGCCTCTCAAGATATTCTCTTTTTCTTTTGAAAGGAAAACTTTCACATGGTCTTCAACTCAAAACAAAATCATAACAAACAAAAACTGTAAGAATCTTCATGTCTGCCCTTGATCTCAACTGCTTATTTACCTTGCAACCTCAACCAGTCTTATTAATGTATCAGGCCAAAACACCTGGCCATAACTTACTGTTTTCACCTGAAACTATATTGGAGACCTATGCATACTGATATGAAGAGAACTTTCTGACTCTTTTTTGTAACAGCATAGTCTACTATGGTACAGATGTATCTGTACTATAATATTGCATTTAAAATATAGCTTGTAATACAAGGCACTAGAAATCACAACTACATTTTTGTGACATATTCCTATTCAATACTATGGGTGTTCCAGGACTCTTGTTATTTTAAAAATGGTGGTAACAACGGTTATCATGAGATTTATCTTCAACAAACTTTTAGGTATACAAGACGTTAGTAACTATAGACACATGTTGTACAGCATGCTTCTAGAATGACTTCATCTTACATAACAGAAACTTTATAATAGTATTCACTTCTATTTTTTTCACATAATACCAGTTTGAAATAATGAAAAGTTTCCTGTAGTCATAAATTTCCTGTGATGTGACCTCTCAAGAAAACTTGCAATGTAGCATTTAGTATAATGATAGTAATAAAAACCACTATCATATTTTAATACAATAAGTGAATTAAAATTTCCCATTGTTCCTATACTCAAATAGATACCGACCAGATTGCATAAACCTAAAGTGCTTATTCAAAATTTACCGTATTATATTTTGTAAGTATTAAAAAATATAAATTCCCTCTAACCTTGAAAAATTACAAATGTGGTACCTGGCTATTTGTACTAGGAAAAATATGTAACAGTGCAGGTTTCAGAGTCAGGCAGATATACATTGCACACTAAAACAATATAGCAAAATAGCTTTATTACCTTAGGTAAGTTTGCATAAATTTCAATCTGCCTATCATTTAAGGATATAAAAGATGTACTGTTTTAATGTACATAAATCACATAAGATAGCTATTACTCAATGAATTGTAGATTTCATTATTATTTTCCTTATCACTGTATGCATCTGTTTTATTCTATACAGTATTAGATTCCATTACATGCTGGGGAGCAGCAATGTGTACCACTCCACTGTCTCTCAGAGTTACCAGTGTAATGGAAAAGGCATACTGGTAAACAAAAATAACTTTAAAACAAATCAATTCATCAATAGATTAAATGTTATGCTTCAGGGGGGCAAAATACATTGTGAAACTACATTTTATAAAGTAATAGTCTTGAAGAAATGAAAGGTTCAAGATATATCACTGGAAGAAATACTATACTTCAACGCCTACTTCAATCTGCATTTCTCGAAGATTTTGGAAAAACAGACTTCTAGAACCCTGCAGAAGTTATTTTAATTTGGTCATGGCGGAATTCATTCCAAAGGCTCTTGGATTTAACAGTACCTTTGCGTTTCAATAGCTTCTTCTCAATGCTGTAAGTGATGTAAAGTACAGGAAATGGAATGGGTCTTTGGGGTCATGATGTTGACTTTCTTTGTGGTCAACTATTTCCCCCACAAAAGTAAACTGTGAAAATCAAGAGTGATCCTTTAATTCCCATCTCACTATTTGCATAACAAATGTGAGTTTAGTTTTTCCAAAATTCCAAGAATTTTACTTTTGCAAGAAGAGTAAGTGAATGCTTGAAGAGAGTCCAAAATTACACAGGTTTTATATTATATATATTACTGGTTAATTTCTTGACAGTTTTTTAATTCATGCTTTCATATCTTGCAAAAACACAAAGGCAAAGGAAAACCCGGTAAATGGTCTTCCACAACATTCCCCAGCACCGTAAAACGTCCATTCGGATATTAAACGTAATGAATGTGTAAATGACACATTTAAAAAGAGTGGAGACAGTAGTTTACAGATTAAGAGCCACCTCGAAAGGAATTTGAAGCCAGAAACTTTTGGGCAAACACTCTGCTGTATAGTTTGGGTTTTCTTCCACTGAGTGAGTTCCTTGACAATTGTTTTAATCCATGCCTAATTATCTACTACAATACTTTACTGTTAAGTGATAGCGTTATGTAATCAGAAATCATAAGTTAAAGATGACTTTTGGTTGGAAGCAGTTTATAACGATTCTGACTTCCACTTTAGTATTAGAACAGCCCTTTATAGTAATAAAAAGTCAGAATAGCATTAAACATTGGGTGAAACCCACAACCTATAGATAATACCTGCCAAAAATCCTCTTTGGATCACGGCAAAGAGTCAGTGTCCCATACTACCTCTTGAGGTATCAACCCCGTTCCCCACAAAATTCGCTCCTAGAAAACTATTAGACACGAAAGCAAAATGCCCCTTTTATTACTAAGCATCTCACCGCCCAAGACATTGTTCACTTTCCCTTCAAGCACGGCCGGGGTGGCTGAGCTTCAGGCTATCCCCCAACTGCACGGGAGGAAAGGGCAGGCTGGTTGGACGCGCTCACTTCCACTCGATAAGCGTGGGTCTCCGGAGCAGCCTCTCAAGTCTTTGCGTGGGAGTCGCCAGCGGGTCGCCCGCTCCAGCCGGCAGTCTGCAGGAATTCATTACCCTTAACATCAATGGTTCTGCTCGGCCGCTGCTTCTGCCAGAGTCAGCTCTGACAAAATCCAAACTGAGTTCTTTTCTGTAATTCAGATTTGGCTTGTAGGGATTAATCCGCACTCCCCCGGGACGCTGCGACGTTCACTCTGTAGCGGATTTTGGAACTGCCAGTGATGCCGCTAAAGCTCTTACCCAGACAAATTTCATCTTTTCTACTGAATCCTCCAGTTCTGCTTTTGCGCTCTGTAACTCCAAGTTAGGCGTTCACTCCCGGCGCTCTCTAGGCGGCTTCCTACTTGGAGCTGGCTTCCTACTTGCAGAAGCCCCTGGTTTTGAGGAGAAGATGCATGGATAGAGACCTTGCAGAAGCCATCGCTCCGTGCAAAGGAACCTAGCGCCACCTCTACGCAGCACCACTTTACCTCTTCCGCTGGTTGGTCCCAAATTCTGGAAACCGAGAAAGCTCCAAACGGAAAACCCTTCAGCAATCCTCAGTTGACAAAGCAGAGAACACAGCGCTGTTGTCTGTACCGAACACAAAGGTGAATAATGGCGCGCGCGCATGCACACACACACACACAGACACGCACACACATGGCCCAAAGTTTACTTCCCAGGGAGGAATATTTATTGCAGCTCAGTTAAACTCCTACTGAGAGGATCCTTTCTAGGAAGCTGTGGATGTTCTGGAGTGCTTCTTAGAAGGAAGTGTCTTCGACTTAGGGTGCACCAGCTATGTAGCATCCAGGGATCGCTTGGATGGCTATAGAGCGAAGAGTAAGAAGTTGGGGCCGAGCTTGCTACCTCCGGCGCAAAACCTTGGAAATGGCTGCGAGGGGGCTGGGTATCTAGATTCTTAATCCCGCCCCTTTCTCTAGTTGAGTCTTTCACCTGCTACCATCCAGTTTACAATATAAGCGTAGATCCTAAATTAGTCCACTTGCAAAAGCTAGGCATCACAAATCCCTAAGCAGATGTCTACCAATATCTAAGGGAGCTTCACAAGCTCTCTGGGGGGAAAAATGTTACTTGAGGGGATGGGCAGAAAAGGTGGGCTGAGCGGGGACTGTGTTCAGAAAATGCTACGTAGGCTCCTCTATTCGAAGGACCTCGGGGAGCCTCTTGGCATCCTCGGGCGCTGCAGCCTGGTCCTTTCTCCTGAGTGGAAGGGTCAGGTGGTTTCGGAGGGTGAGCAGGGGAAGAGGTTCATTTTTAGCTGCGATCTCACGCAGGGCTCTGAGGAAGTAGCTGGTTTCAAGGAAAAAGCCAGGGGTCCAGATGCCCAGAAGGGCAGAGACGGGGGAGGCAGCCAAAGGGAACGCAGCGCTTGCCGGGTGAAACGACCCGACCTGGCATCAAGCCATTAACTAGTGCGCAGTGATTGAGTCTTCAGGTCGTCAATGTTCTGGGGTCTCCTCCCGTTTTAGCTTCTTCCTCCGGCCACTGCCCTGGGGCCGACGGCGCGGGGCGGGCGCGCGTGCGCTGGTGTGCGCGCGCGCGTGCGTGTGTGCGCGCGGTGTGAGTGTGTGCGCGCAGCTCGCGCGCAGAGTGAGGCCGCCGGGACCCAGCATCCCGCCGCCCGCCCGGGGTCCCCGCTCCTGGTAGCCGCAGGCTCGCCGCCTCCTCACCTGGCGCTCTCCGCATTCGGCCACTGCTGCCTCCGCTCAAAGTTTCCGCGGTGCAGACGCCCGGGTGCCCGCGGACGCGCGGTGCTGAACCGCACCTTGGAGTGGCCTCCTCACCGCACCTCGCGGCCCGCTCCGCACCAAACCAGAGCACAGAACATCTTCCCAATTAAGAGGAGAAAGGAGGAACGGTGTTTCGGAGTGAGAGCGCCTGGAGCGTCTTTCCTGCTGCCCGCCGAAAGTCGACTGAGGTGCTCCTGGGGTTCCAAGGAGACCGTGAGGCACCCAAGTTGCTGAGCAGGGGGGAGACTTCCGAGCCGAGGGGCTGGTCCCCGGCTCCGCTCCCCACGAGGGCTCCTTGTGACTCCCCCTGCTCCCCTTGGAAAGGGGCCGCCCACACCGCCACAGAGAAGTCACGGAAGAGCCCCGGACTCGCGTGTGTCGCAGCCTCGGTTTTGGATTTTAAGGGCATGAAGGAGAATTAACAGCGCTGCAAGGTAAGAGCTTGAGTCGCCCGAGAAAAGTAACTTAAATGCAGACGCTGGGGATCCGTAGGGGCTCGGCCAAGTTACGGTGCCCCCTCTGGGGTCTCCACGCAGTTGCCCAGCCGGCTCGGGGCGCCAGTGGGAGACGCGCGGCGCCGCTGGCGCCCCCTGGAGCGGCCGGAAGCCGGAGGCAGCGCCTGCTGCTTACACTCTTGGAAATCTGTGGGAAATACGTGTCGGTCGGGTCGTTGTGTGTGTCCAGGCTGCTTTGCAGTGTGGCTTTTTCTTTCTTCTGAGATTTTTTTCCCTGGTTGACACTGCAGACCCACCCCCTCGCTGCCATAGAGAGCTGCGGGCACCAGGAAAGCAGCTAGGACCGTAGCAGGTGAGCCCGGCGCAGGTGGGCCGTGGGGGCGGCAGCGGCATCCGGTCTGCACATCGCGGGGTGCGTGGCGCCCACGCAGTCCCTTGGCCGGCGCCCTGCAGCCGGCGTCGGAGCCGGGAGCCTCGGGTCGGCTGCGCTTCCCTTCGCCTCCGCTAGAGGCTCCCAGCGGGCGCGCGGAGCGGTGGGTGTGGGGGCCCGAGAGGCGGAGGGGCGAGCTCCGGGAGCGAGCGCGCCCGCGGGGTGGCGGAGCCGGCGCGGCAGGGGAGGGAGCCCGGCTGGGTCCGAGAACGTGAGTGGCGCCTGGACGCAGCGGGGACGCGGGTCCGAGTCCGGTGAGCTCTGGAAGGTGCGTCCTGAGCCGGAGCCACTTCGAGGATGCGGTTCTCTTCGGCGCCCTAAGGGCAGCCCCGGGAGGTAACGTCCTCTTCCTACTCTCCTGACCCCACCCCGGCTCTGCAAATTCTTAGCCGCGCGCTCAGGTGGCAGCAAGTGGCCGGGGTGAGCAAATCTATAGGGTCTGTATCTAAAGGTGCCTTTCAGCCTCTTTCTGTGGTGCTCCGGGTACAGTGTGTTCGATACTCCCTGTGTCGCCCGCCTTCCTTGAGTATTTTCTTGCTCTGAGGGATTTTTTTTTCCTTGCTGAGCGCACCAGGTGGCTGGTCTGGTTTGGGTTACTGCGAAGTGAGCAAGGGGACTTACTGCGTCCCCTCAGCTGCAGTGGGCCAAAGTGCAAGACTCCAGGGACGGGGTGTGGTGGAGGAAAAAAAAGAGGGAGCACCACACCCTCTTTTTCCTCCCTTTTCCTCTTCACCTGCTGGTGAAGTCTCCCCATTCAGCGTTTCACTGATTCCTTTACCCAAGGGTTTGGCTCTGTGAGGAGAGCAGAGCTGCTGCGAGACTTGTAGAGATGAAGGGAGAGGGAGAGAAGGATGAGAAGGAAGTGATGGCTGGAACTCAGGGGAGAAAGGAGGATGGAGTTCATCTTGTGGGTTCAGGGCTGGGGTGGGCCAGGGGATCAAGGCTAGGAAACGGTCTCAAATTCAGATTATTTAATGAAGTCAGATTCCTTTCACAGTTTACAGTCCCTGACACAATTCACTTTGCTCCAGCCACTAGCAAATTTCATCTGTGCTAAATAACGCTCCAGCCCCTGATACATCTCATCTCTGCACGGTGGTCACTGACAATGTTCGTTGTATCTAAGAAGAAAAAAGTGGACATTGTGTGTGTTTGCTGTGATTACTTGGTGTATGTCGGACAGCCAGCTTTTCTAAAGTAGGTTGTGCTGCGTTTGAGAATATCATGTGTCACATGCGGTCATTTTTCACTTTGTAATGCAATTTTAGGATCCTGTAAAGATGGTAATTAAACACGACTCATATTAGACGTCTTGTAAAATAATAGTCAAGCATGATCAAAAATATATCGGGTCATGGAATATTCTAGGGATACTGAATAGAAGCCAAGATTCAGCAGTTGTGAAATACTGGGCCACATGCTGAAAGAGTGAAATACATTTTTTTTTTTCCTGAAATGGGAAGTGGAGGTTAACATTTTAAAAAGAAGGAGATGTTTTCCATCCTTCTGACATCATCACCGACTAGTGTGTTTCACTAGTATTCCAATACAGCTGGAATACAGTGTGAGGAAAAATGTACTTCCTGCTGAAAATGAGTAACATTTGGTGCGAGATACTGTCAGGTCCTTACACCTTGAAAATTTAAATTGAATGGATGAAGTTTTATCAGTTATGTGGAGGGCATTCCTTACTTATTTATTAAGATAAATATGTAAGTTCATATTTTACATAACACTTGTAATTTAGTGGAAATAGAAGCCGGACAATTATTGATGTTTTAAACTCCAGAATAACATAACATCAACTCAGAACAGATTTATGGAAGTTGGTCATTAAGCATTACATTGGATAGAGCTCTGTGGCAAAGCAAAAACAAGTATCTTGCTGAAGTCCCTCAGAGGATGGTTAGTTTTTAAAATTTATTGTTTTAGAAACTTCATGGTGAGAAAAATAGTTACTCATCAAAATCTATATAGACACCAATCACTTATTGGTTGAGTAGAGTTAACCAAGGCAATATAGATAGTGTACACTCTATTGTCCGTGAAACACACCTCTGATACTCAAGGGAGGCCTGCTAGTGTTCAGAATCTGTGTACATCATGCTTAAGTGATATTGTATTTCTTGACAATTAATTGAACCAGACTAGTAAGACTGGTTTGTAATTTCAAGTTCAGTTTTAGGACTCCATCTCTAAAGACTTTCTTTTCTCTAATAAATGTAATTTTAAAATAGACCAAACTTTGAACTGTATTTCTAGGGATGCTGTGGATCTAAATAGCATTTGAGTCCTGTAAAGCTTCATATCAAAAATAAGAAGTAGTAGGAAACTGTCACAAATTAGTTGGCTTGATGCTTCAATTAAAAACTGATTATTATCTGACTGTGGTAGTCATTATGGTTGATTTTCTTTGGTCTCCAGATATTCAGTGAAAGGACTCTAGGTGGAAATGTTTTCCTGTAGTACAAGGAGAGGAGGTCACTATATGCAAACAGGCTTGTCAGTTACTGATTCTTCAATTTGGTTGCCTTTTATCCATAAGGCAGCATGCTAGATTGAAAAAAAAATCAATTTTTTGATTTCACATGAACATTTCTTTCTTTTACAGTTCTCAACCAACCTGTCCATACTCTTTTATAATTTTGATGAGGAGATTTAAACCAGGCCACATCCTTTGATATTAAGAACTTTACAATCTAAGCATAAAATACTATTTTTTCCTGAAAGCAAATGAATTGAGCTTTTACAGAGAATTGATAGGGAAATAAAAGAAATGGAAGAGTCTGGTTAAATCCTAGGTGTCAAGCTTACCTGTCTGACTGCATTTTCCTAATTTATTCTTTATGCCATCATTTTTGTTATCTCTTTAAAAAATCTTCCATTTTTCCTTCTTAAAAATATTTCCTTTAGAATAAACCCCTTGCTAATTTATTGTTACTGTATAGCTGTCGGCCCATATTTTTAAACCAGATAAATGGTCACATTTATTTTTTAATTTTATATGAAAAATACTGCACTAGGTTGTGCTTTTGGTTGCCTAGGGAGTCTCAGTGATCAGTTAATTGTTATCTCTTGCATTGTGGGTGTTTTTTGCTTCTGGCTGCAGCTCCACTGGCTTTGCTAGGAGATAGGGAAGGATGGACAGGTAGGCACTGAGATGGACGAGCTGCCGAGAAACGTGGTACATTTTTACTTTGAGAGGCTTATTTCATGCAGTTAATATTTTTTCAACATGTGAACTGCTCAGGGTAGTCAAGTATGATAAGAAACAACTAGTTGAGTCACATTTTTAAGTGTGTACTTTTTTAGAAATTTCCTCCTGTTAGGAAACATGAAGTCCATCGAAGCCTTTGGTAGATGCTGTCTTGTTTTCTTTCTTTTATTTATTCTTTCCTTTTTTTTTTTTTTGGTATGGTGTCACTGACTGTACAATCACTAAATGATTCTTAAATGTCCTCAGACAGAAAATCCTGATTTCAAATATCTCCTAAGAAATCCTAACCTGATGGCAAATGCCAGTAATCTCAGTCCTGAGGAAGGATGAGATGGAAAGATTGCAAGTTTGAGTCTTGCCTGGGAAATGCAGTGAGACCCTATCTCATAAAACAACAACAAAAAAAATCTGCCCATCCATCTATCTGATTGGAGAAATCTATCTGATGTATCTGATGAGAAATCTTGGGTTCAGTCTCTAGTACCAAGGAAAAAATCTGCTGAGAGAGACTGACTCAGTGCTCAGAAGGCAGAATGAATGAATAGTAAAACGATTGGGTTTGACATTAGAAAATATACGTTTCCACCTATGTTTCTTGTGACTTCTAGTGTCACTTTTCTAAAGCTGCCATCTTCCTGTGGCTCAGTGTTCATTTCTCTACAGTGGGAGCAGTAATATTTACCTGCTCCATCTCTGTTTAATACTTCATGACGTCTAATTTTAAGTTTTAGAAAAAGGGGGAAAAACCCTTTTACCTGGCTATGTAATTGTCAGAGATTGTAACATTTGATAGAAGAAATGAAATATATGTTAAGAACACTTGTAAAACTGCTATGAGTTTGATGTTTGATTAGATTTTGATATGTCTTTGATAAGAGGGATGTTTTTTCTGGATGAACTATTAATACATGTCATAAAAACAAAATTTAAATTAATATGTATGTATAGGAGATGATGTTTCTGAATTAATATGACAAAAATTTCTGATTGGTGGAAATTTCATAATGTTTAATGTATGCAGCATAAAAGTCTTGAACATTTGAGCGGTGTCCAGAAGAATTGTGATGACAAAGAAGAGCCAAGGGAAGAGCAGCGTCAAGGGAAATCTTTTTAATGATAAAGTTTCAGTGGAGTCCCCGCTTTTAGCAGTTATACATTTTTGTGTTTCATGTGTATGTGGTAGTGATTATCATTACTTTCATTAAAGTCAGGCAGTTACGTCGTACCAAGTTTCTTTTCTTTTGTCTTTTTTCTCCACCTGTTTTTCTTTCCTCTTTTCTCTCCTCTCTTCGTTCTATCTCTCTGTCTCTGTGTCGATCTGTCTGTCTCTCTTTAGTATTGTGGATTGATATAGGAAATCTACACTGAGGCAATCACCAACCTTTCTCCCCTGATTTTAAAACCATGTCTTGTTAGGTCTTTAAATTGCCTAAATAGGCTTGGCCTTGGGATCTGCCTGCCTCAGATTCCCAGAGTGCTGGGATTATAGAAGTGTGCCACTCCACCTGGCAAATTATGCAATTTCGGTGTTACTTTAAACATTTTTAGCTTGTGCAAGATTGGTTCAGTTGTTTAATCTATGAAGTTGAACACAAATCTAGTACGTAAATTATTTATTTATTTGATACCAGAGATTGAACTCACAACCTTGCACTTGCCAGGCATGTGCTATGGCGCTGCGCTGTATCCCAGGCCTCCTAATCCCTCATTTTTTATAGTAAAATTTACCTAGGAATACTAATAGTCTATTTGTCCAATTCTATTTTAGTGGTCTTAATACCAGTAATATTTGTCATGCTTTAAGTTCATCAGGTGAGTTATTAAGAAAGTAATAGATGGTAAATGGCTCATTGATTTGAATAAAAATGTAAAAGCCCATTGAAATAATTATATGCTCTTTTGATAAAATATAAGGACTGCGAGTGTTTGAAACTAGCATAAAGTTTTTGCTTTACTTAATGTATTTATTAGTTTATATTAAAACTGCCTTGTCTTTATGGATAACAGTATAATATCCTCCTCTTCAATGCCATTTTCTTCTCTAGAGTTTTAGTACCATTGTCAGTGAGCATTCATTTTCTCTATAAAATAAGTAAGACTAAATGCAATACTAAGCACCAAGCTAGCAGTTTAATTACATGTTCTGTGGTTGTGGAAGATATACAGAATGTAATACCAAATTGTTTATTCAGAGAATTGTTATCTTTACAAAATCATAACCAGATTTTGTCATAACAAATATATGCAGAAATCTCAGGTTCTAGCACATTTCAGTGTCTGCATGTAGCTCTGAGGAGTGTTTCAAATGAATTCTAAACTGGACTGTGTAAGAGGATTTTGTGACTTCCTACAGCCTCATGCTATTGTGATGTAACTGGTCGGCTGTGAGATAGCTATATAGTAGCCAGCATCAAAAAATAATTAGCATCAAGCATACAGCTCCTGATGTACCCAAAGAGTCAACAGCAGTTCCTCGTGATAAACGTTGATTTTAAAATGGTGGGTTTCATTTCTGAAAGGAAGCACCTGTGTCTTCCCAACAATTTTTGCTGGATTTTAGTGCACTTGTGCACCCACATGTACACACACTCACCCACCCACCCACATACACGCAAACACATTTATGTTATACTTTATGTAATTATATCTGTTATATTTTTATGTATTTTGTATATGCTGTACTTTATAAATTCTGTACACACAGGTACAAACACAGATCACATACAAGAAAAAACACATTCCTTTTGAGAATGTGCCTTGATTGTCACCTGTTGGTGAAGCATGTGATTATAGATTGCTGTCATTTCTTTTTAGGCAGTCTCACTTGCAGGTAATTGTAAAACCCTAGCTTTTGTCTTGGTTAAATTCGCATCAGTTAATACATGAACATTTATTAATGTTAAAATAATTTTCTGTTTGATATTCAGAATATAATGGTGCATATGAACTGGTTTTTATTCCTAAAAATCTTGTGATCTTCTTGGGCAGCAGTGGCAAAAATTGTTAAGCTAATAAAACAGAAGAGACTACCAAGTCAACCCAGAACTACTTGTTAAGTATCTGTTATTAGCAGGAGCTATGAAATGACAGCGTGAAAGTTGTATCATCGGGCAATTCAATTTTGAATAAGTTGCAGTATCAAAGGGCTGAGAAGGATTGCTAAGAGGAGAGGCCATTGGATGATACTTAATGTAATATGAATGAAAAATAAATGCATAACCCCCCAGAAATGTGAATTAAAACAGTAGTGAGATAGTCTTTGATGGGAGTTGGGACAAGGATGAAAACGATAGATTCCTGATGTTGGTCAGAGAGCTAGAAAGTGTGAACACACACACATGGGCATGTTTGGTTTTCCTGTAAACTGGTTAAGCCCATGTAGAGTGCAATTGAAATAATTATTTCATTATGAAATTATAAATATTTGCAGTAGCTTTAAGTTCCTCTTTTGGGGAATTTATCATTAGAAATGCTGTCATGAATCTACAAAGATAACATTATATACTCATAAAGATAAATAGGAAATTTGAATCATATGTATATCTCAAAGAAATCATATTTTTAGTTAAAAGCTTTCCACATTAAATAACCTGTTGTACTGTGAAACAGGTATATTTGTACCATGGAATAGCATTCAGCAATAACAAGGAATGAAATAAGATCTAGATAAATGTTTAAAATATTATGTTACATGAAAGAAGTCAGAAGCAAAAGACAGTAGATTCTATGCCTCTACCTCTATTAAACAAAATGTACAGAAATACAAATCTGTAGAATCTGAGAGTCATTTGGTTTTGCCTGGAACTAGAAATGAGGATGCTGAGTAATGATAAATACTAAGAATCTTTTGGGGTGATGGGATTATTCTATAATTGGATAATGCTTATGGTTGTACAAATCTATAACTTTACTAAAATATTTTTTTATTCACCTAAAATAAGTGAAGAGATTTGTCATTTTGAGACTTCTGGATTTTCACTAAGTCAAAATGATCATGAAAGGTACGCATTGTTAATCATTTTAGGACACGAAGATAGCTGTGACAGTGCAGTGAAAGTGCATTCAAAGGGAGGGGGGATTATTTTTAGTAAGACTAATTACAAGGTATCTTGTACTGTAATTTTTAAGAAGTTTCAACAGTCATTGTAGTTGTTAGTCATACCTGTTAAAGGAGTTTTATGGGGCTCCCTTTCACCTAAGGTTTTCATAAAGTAGGAAGTAATGTTTGAGAGGAAATTAGAGAGGTGAGCAGTGACATGGAGTGAGTGGAAAGGAAGATTTAGTGGCTGTGGACTGGAAAAGACTTGGGAAGACTGATGTCAAATGGAGTGTTTCCATGACCGTGTTGTACTCTACATTGGCAGTGATTCCCGTTACCTCAAAATTTTCAGGAATCACACAGGGTTTAGTGTCATGGGTGTGATTAACTTTCTAGGAGAGACCAATGAAGAGTTTATTCTTGTGTTAAATTTAGGGTAACAGTGCATGATGTGACTTGTTGGACATGTGGCTTGTACCTGTAATTCTAGCTCTATGGAGGCTAAGACAAGATGATGCAAGTTTGAGGCCATCCAGGACTATTTACATAGTGAGTTTAAAGTCAGCTTGGACTATACAGTGAGACTGGTTCACTCCTAAGCTCCCTAAAAGAAATGGTTTGCGTTTATAACAAGACAGGATCACAGGACACATGTAAGTCAGGGATGGTGGTGTTTGCATTTTTTTTTTATGAAGGAATTTTACCCTCTAGTCCCAACATCATCTCCAGAATATCTACTCTAAGACATTGTATATCATTGCATACTGAAGCTTCCAACAGATTACTTTGTTTTTCTGTACATGATTTGAATTTTAACTGGTTCCATATAATGCCATTCTTCCTAAATAAGTTTGGTGGTTGTTCACTGCCATTTTTTTCCAATAATATTTTGATTGCAATCAGTGGACAGCATTGTAGAGCATTCTTATTAGCTAGAGATGTTCTTTTCATAGATGCTAATATTAAGCAGGAAGCATTCGCATATATGGCTGGTTCTATGTTCCAGTTTCTTTTCATAAGACACTGTACTATATAAACTTTCAACAAAAAGTGTTGGCAGAGATCTTTGGCAGAGAAACTGTAGTCACTATAATAAAAACAAGATGCATTTTATTAATTATGTATGAACAGTATTGATGAAATAATTGCAAAATGAAATTAATACTATATTGTTATTTGTAGGTGCTTATATAGCCTAACAAAATCTTGGTAACTACTAAAACATAGATTGGATGACTTTTCTTGTGGGTCTTGAACTTCTGTTTCTGTTCATGCATTATTTAGAGCTCCTACTGTTGATTTTACAGAGTGATTAGAAAACATAACTAAAAATATTACTACCACCTGAATAAAAGAAGGTTGAATCATTTAGTTAAAGTTCTGGGAGAGAGTTTGAATCCATAGAAGTCAGTGGTTTCAAATTACAGCTGTAGAATATGGATGATAATCAGGTTTATTTTGTCAGTAGTAATGACAGAAAAATATACAAGAGCTTTACATCTTTTGAGGGGGATATTCAGCTGTGTTTCCTTACAGCTCTTCTATGGGCATAAGGAAGAATGTGGATATATCAACTGTATTAATTGCCAATAAAAGATGACTGAGGTAATGAATTAACAAGTCACACTTAATTTTTCAATGTTAGAAACAATATTTAAAGGTAAATTATTCCAGTACTTACTACTAAAACCACCCTTTTATATATATATATATATATATCTTCATTCCTTTGCATATTGGGATCTCTCCAAGTGAAATAACCTTTTATTGATCATCTGTGAAGATGCATTCATTCTTTAAAAACTAGCCTACTATCCTATTCTCAATAATTTACTGCAGAAGCCTTGAACAAAATGCAATCTCTATTTTATAAGGTACATACATGTATATGTATATGCCTATCAATGTATTATTATGATTTTGCAGTGACCTATGTATATTTTTGAACCATATTATTCTGTAGATGAAAATTCTGTCTTATATATCATGCTTTATAATTATTGACATAGTTATTGAAAATTTTTGGAATGAATTGAAATGTGATGTTTTAAAAAACTTAAATTGCATCCAAAACCACAGTAATGTTATTCCTAGTTGGTAAAGAAGGTGGAATACTGTCATTCAAAATTTAAAGATTTGATTTTAAATCCTGACTCTGCCATTAATTTACTATTTATTGAAACTGAACAATGTCTTAATCTCTCAAAGTGTTAGTTTCCTAATACATAAAATAGAGACAGTCATGCTTTTCTGCCTTGCATAACTTACATGAAGTTTATGATGATAGTCTATTAAAGGCACAAAATTAGCTTGTGTACTTAGTACTCTCATAAGTGAAGTCAATCCCAATTTATATGTAATTATAAATCACTGATAGACTGCTTTGTGTCACTTTTTAGAAACTAAATGGGAAATTTATACAGAAAAGAACAAAATCAATGAACATAGTATTACCTGTTACGGTTTGGGTGTAGATGCCCCCCCCTCAAAGCCCCATGCAGTCATGAGGATCTAGCGTGTGTGATGCTGGGAGCAAGGCTATGTGACTGCTAAATCAGTCCACTGACTGGTTTGACCCAGTTCTGGCTAGGATTAAGCATGAGAGTGCCACACATGCCCTAGGACAGGTAGCCTGCATAAAATACAAGGGACAGAAAGAGGGCAAATGTGTTCTTGTCTGCCTGCTTGCTGTGGACTGTTTCTCCACTGTGATTCCTATCTGCCATGCCACCCTGCCGTGGAGCCAGCTGTGAACTGAAACCTCTCCAACTAGGAGCCAAAAAGCCCTTTCTCCTTTAACTTTGGGTGTTTGGTATTTTGTCTCAGCAATAAGAGAAGTAACTAAGACACTCATTTCTTCTTTTGCACTTTTATTGGCTTTTTGAAACAATTTCCTAAATTTTTCTATAAATTTCATTTTGTAGATTATAAAGCAAGGTTAACAATACATTACCAGATGTTTTAATACCTGGCAATAAATGACTGGTAGTTGGTAACTTTCATGTAATTGTTTATATATAGCTTGAAGGTTGTTGAGCATCTCTTTATTTCCGTGTAGGTAAGTTTTTACCCTCCCTTTACATAAAATGATGAGTTTCGTAGTTTTTATTTTTAAGGCTTGGCTTTTCTAAGCATTTGTTTGTTTTATTCTTTGATACTTTATCACTGACAGGAAAAAATTCAGAGATCAGATAGTTGCTGATTTAATGGTAGTTTGCTTTTGGGAGATCCACTATTAATACATTTTGATAGTATAAGGGGTTATCGTTCTTGCCTAAATCTAGTTTGTTGGAAATAAATTATATTTTTCATCTCTGCCCTGCATTTCTACTTGGTCAATGTTACAGAGTCTAATCAGATTTTCTGCCATTCATTTTTCTGTGATGGAGCATTTTCCTAGATGTTTTTGACTTAAGTCAGATTCTCACAGCATTTTTATCTTTAATTATGGTTTCACGTATCTGCAAAAAAAAAACACACACACACACAAAACATAACTGGCAGTCAGTTTAGTCTGATTTCAAAACTTTTTTTTCCTATTTCAGTAATAGCTTTTTATCTTAATGTTTCTGAGATTCTCTTGGTTATGTGTACTATTTTATCTGAGTTTTAAAAAAAGAATCCTGATACTTTTTAAAAAAAATTTTAACTCACTTGGAATTTTTTCTTTTTTTTTCAGTTACTTTGTATTTGACTTTACCATTCACTGACACATAGCATTCACATAGCACAGATTGCTTCTCATTTAAGCAAGCTGGGTTTTTCTCTTTACCTGTTCTACTCTCTATAAAAGATGCCTAATAGTGCTCAATATTTTTTTTTGTTGTTGTTCATAAATAAAATCTCAGGTCTCAAATTATTTACTTATCATTATGGAAAATAACATATTCTGCAACCATTGCTAGTCATGTGAATAGCATGAAAATGTGATTCACTCATTTAATAATGCATTCCTAAATTCAATTACAGCAATTTTCCCTGCCTTAGACTCAGCCATCTTTATCCTGGTCACTTGTCTTGGGAAAATGGGAAGCTGGTCAACCTTGCTGTGTTTCTAGTTGACTTCCATGCTTTCTGCCCCAGGCTGCTCTAGCACTGGATCTCAGAGAAGACAGGGAATGATGAAGTATGACTCCATGATGGGAATATTATCAGATGTTTTGGGCTGTGAACCTTTGGAACACATGGTGCAATCAAATTCCCTGCCTTTTGTGGCTTACATGAGACCATGTGACTAGATCTGACCCATGAATGGTGAGCAGAGTGACCTTGCTGCTGAGCTAGGATGAGAGTATCCAGGCCTCTTCCTTCCACTTTGCCATGGCTGTCAACAGCTTTAGATGTGGTGGCTATTTTGTTAGCATCAATCTCTGAAACTGCAGTGAGATGAGCCAGCGCTAGCCTGTCCCCTCCACGGACCCACAACATTTCATGAGCAAGAAATTAATCTTTGTGGTTTTGAACTATTAAAACTAAAGAGTTGTTTGTTACCACAGCATCAGTGACTTCTTGTGACCCAAAGATAGGTATGTTTCTCAGAAGTACTACTGGGACTTTTAGCTCTTCTAAGCATTATCTTCTAGTTAGATACATAATGTATCTTCCCTTGTCCCTGGAAACTTGAAAATTCATCCCTTCTGTTAGAATTACTCCATTTCTCTAATGTGTTCATTTTGGACAGGAATTGAAAACCATGTGTCAGTTAGGTCTGTCTTCTAAATTTCTTATTTTGGTCTTGGGGAAGCATTTATAGAATCTTGCCCCTCCCAGGGAAGGGCTGCCCGCACCTCTCTATGCTCTGCTAATTCAGGATGAATACATTCATTTTAATTTATTTAACAAAAGGCTGAAAGAAGCCTGAATGGCACAAACTGTTCTCTAGTAATCATCTGAAACTTCCTATGAGCATGCTTTTGGAACAGAATATACTGAGATGCATATCAAACATTAATTGTTGTGTCAATCAAGGATTAGTGTTCGCTTTCCGTGTTTTGAAGTATCCAGTCTCCTCAAAGCTTTTTCAGTGTTTGAGGTGAACATGTGATGGTGGGATTTGTTCTGTTCCACTCCCACAGCCTTTTGACCACAAGCTTTTTCAGAGACACAGGTTCATAAAATGGGCTTGAAAGCTTCCCTTGCAAGCTCTGTGTAAATAATCTTTGGTTCAATTAAAAATGTGGGAGTACTTGCCAGCTATTTGGGTCTTGGCTTTTGGGTCTCAACTGAAACCAAAGTAGAAAATGTTCATTTTCATACACTGTTCCAGGACTATTGTTACAGAATCTTCTCCAGTGTAGTACAAGTGGTACTTGGTTCTTGAATTTAATTCTTTCACAAAATGAGTTGCATGAGGACCCACTCAAATTTCTCCGAAAGGTCAACATCGAACCTAACCACTGAATTTGGTTTGGTTTTCATTCAAGTTCAGTTTGCAAACAGAATCGTGGGGTGAATGAAGCTTGTGAACTGAGGCACGGTTGTTATTAGAACGTAGTGTGTGTCATTCAGTGCTCTTGTAACCACTCGTAAAATGAATTAAAAATTCATGTCATGACATATCTGAAACAATCACTAAATGATTTATAGGAAGTTCTAGAATATTATTTTTCTTGCTAAAATCAAGGTAAGTCCATACATAAATGGTATAAATTCAGACACTGGTCATTGAAACTAGTTAGTGTTATTACAAGTGTTAATAAGTGGAGTTTACCGAGTATACATAAGGAAAAGACACTTATTCTTGACATTTTGAAAGAATTCAGGCTATAACAGTTGCTGACAGTATATATTTATTTTAAAAGATTGCTTTGGCTTAAATAGCTAGTGAATCAATCTTTCACACAGTTATACTGTATACAATATCAAACAGTCTGGGGTTTGTGATGAGAATGACTGAAACTCTATGAAAGCATAGTGCATGTTACACATTAATACCTTGTGTTCACTAAATTTTTAACTTACTGAAACTATAAAAATAGAGGCTATATTTTGTGGTCCTGCATTTGTATTTTTTTTTTTTTTAGTTTGCAAAACATTGTACTGTGTAAATACCATCAAAACTTTGTAAATATTTTATCTGTCGTCATTATTACTGTTTCATCTCTGTCTTCTAATTCACATTTCTTCATGTGACGTGTAACCATTTTAAAATCTAAGACAAGTAGATGCCTTCTCTGTCTCTGTCTCTGTCTCTGTCTCTGTCTCTGTCTCTGTATCTCTCCCCCTCTCTCCCCTCTCCCCTCTCCCCTGTCTCTCTTACCTGGGATTGAACTCAGGGCCTTACACATGCTAGGCCTGTGATTTATGTCTGAGCTGGTGAGTTACATTCTCAGCCCTTTTTATTTTTTATTTTTTATTTTGAAACAGAGTCTTACTAAAATGCCCAGACTGGTCTTAAAGTTAGAATCTTCTTGATTCAGCCTTCCAAGAACCTGAGATTAAAGACATGAGATACCAACACTGGGCTAGGCAGAGTAGAAATTTTCATATAAAAAGTTTTGAACCAGCCTCTTATTTTTGGATATGATCTAATTAACACTTAAATTTGAACTATATAAACTTTTGAGTAGGTTAAGAAAGGAAGATTTTTCAAATTCTAGTTCAGGTTAGGCAGTTGTGAAGTGCACAATGTTACACAATTGTAAGTTGTTGTCTTACAAAGAATGATATATCTATTTAGGGTTTAAATTTGTTAATACCAGGTGTTTCTTTGTAGTATTTGTAGAGTGTGTGACATTGTTATGCACTTATGACTTAATCTCTGAACTGGACACTGCCACCTTCTGGTGATGTTGTGAATTTCCATTACTTTGAGGCACAGCCTAAATTCTTGGAAATGTACCAAAATAGTTAAAGAGAGGTTAAATGCACTTGAAGCAGGCAAAAAAAAGTATTAATCCATGTGAACCCTAAAGTTCTTGCAAATAGGTACAAGAGTAAGGAAGAGCGAATTCCCCAATCTAGGGTAATAAGCAAGTATAAGAAAGAATGCACTATGATACTAGATGAGTACTTCTATGTCCTGAAAGAGTCTCCATTAGTTTTGCTAATTTCTTTTCAGATTCTTCTTTGCCTGAGACCACAGTACCAGACTCTCTAGAAAAAAATTCTGTATACTCTACATTAGATGGCAGTTACCAATTGCCTGTTCCCACTTACATAGCTTTTGTGTTGCTTTTAAAGTAGTTAATTTGGGTTAATTTTTATCTTATATAGATCGTAGACTTCTTTAAGAAAACATTGTATGTGCGCATGCCTGAGTTGTAGAACACTTAAGAGTGTTCAATCTTTGCTGAAACCTCCAAAACTTTATCAATACAATGTGGCATTTAGGATACTCTTCCAAGGTGCAGAGTGATAATAAGAAACCATTATTTTTATGTTAGATTTAGCATCTTATGTACCGTTAAGAAGCTTCAAGTTGTATGTGCTATGTATAACATGAATAATATGGCATGTATGTGAAGAAATAATAGGGATATTTCTTTAGACTGAAGTAAAATACGTGACTATAATGTCAATGTTTTCTTATTCTTAATATAAAAGGAAGAAAGTTGTTTATGAATAAAATAAGTACAGTTTAGGGTTGAAGGAGCAACAGTAGATGCTGTATCAACAGAAAGTATATATAAGTGAATGTCAGACAGTTTTTTCCAAATTGGTTTAAAGCAGTGCTCTACAAGTCCCAAGTAGCTAATATAATTTGAAAGCTCAATTTTTGTTGTTGTTAAGACTGTTTGAAAAAAAAAAACTTGAACTACAGTATGTCCAAAAGTTGTAATATCAAACTTCTTCCTTTCTTAGCTGATTTTTTTCTCATCTAAACTGGAGCACAAATGATTTGTGTGATTTTATTTTTTCTAAAAATGGTGCATAGAGAGCACAATGCTATATGTAGAGGAACAGAGTTAATTTATATGGTAGGGAATTGGTTCATAAATTATGTATAAGTTCCTGTGGAAGTATAATGGTTGTATCATGAGGTGATGCTCAGGTAATGTTTTTGTAGCAGAGAACTCAATCAGTGTATAGTCTTTTGAATATCTGCCCCTTCATGGATGAATGTTGATATATTTAGCACCACAACAAATGTCCACATGGTATACAGTAGGCTCATGAGAGATTTGATGGTGGTTTTCAGAGTTAGATGTTTTAATAGTAACTGAATTTCAATATGGGGAAGTTATTTTGATACTTTATTTTTTCCATTTTGTCCTTAGTCCAAATTTTTATTAGTTGTTAAACAAAATTTAAAAACAGTAACTATTTAAAGAAGTCTGCTATTATGTATATAGGATGTTATGGGTTTTTTAGGACAAGATTTGATTTATGTGCTTTCTGTTAGCTTTATAAGTTACTGATCCTGCTGTGATTTCTACAGTTAGGGCTGTTTTGGTAACACTGCCTTATTGTAGACACATACCTTGAAATAAATTTGCTTTTCTTTTGCTGAATCCAACTGGAAGTACGCAGTAAAGGAAAGCTAAAAATAGTGTTTTAGAATCTTTATGTGCTGGAGCAATTGGTCATTCACAGCCAAAACATGAAGTTTGAACACAACACAAGATTAACAAATTCAACAAAAATTAGCTCAAATTGAATAGTTGATTTAATTGTAAGGCATAAAACTATTTAAATTTTAGAGACAAAAGAATATCTTAGAATTACCCAAGGCAAAATTTGTGAGACTTGACAGTAAAAGTAGAATCCATTTAAAAATTGGCTTATTAGACTTCCTAAAAATTAACATCTGCCAAAGCCCATATGAAGCGGATAAAAGAGCAATCTAAAGACTCCAAGAAAACTGTTACAAGCCATACATATGACAAAATCCTGGAATCTAAATTTTACAAAGATGTCTCAAAACTACATTTAAAACAACCTCCCAAATAAACCATTCAGAAAAAAAAAAACAGAGCAAAGATAGGGGCATATATGTACCAAAGTATGGACAGATGAGAAAAAGGATGACCTGTAAAAAGATGCTTAATACCAGTAGTGATTAGGGAAATAAAAACTAAGAACAGCAGTGTGTAAAATATGTGTACACATATGCTAGAATACATAAAATAATATAACATGTTGGCAAGCAAACAAGAAATTGGATTGCTGGCGGGAATGTAAAATTGTAGTTATTCTGAAGAACAGTTTGGCAGTTTCTTATAAAACTAACTATGCCTTTCATCCATGGTGCTGGTACTGCATTCTTGGTCATCTATTATGGAGAAATAAACCATGAATTTGCATTCACACGAAAATGGTATGCCAACCTTCATAGCAGATTTACCCAGCATAACCCAAAACTAGAAGACAACCGCATGTTGTTAAATGGTGATGTGGTGAACAGATCGTTGTACCCATGCCATTTATAATTATGATATAGAATGACTTAGAATTAAATTCACTTACACTCACAGACTCGTACGTATAATACTGGAGAATGTGAGGAGCGACTTGCTTCACTGATAACTATGCCAAGACAATACTACTGTACTATAATTTGAAAGATACTATTAAGGGAGAAACATAGGTAAGTGGTATACAGAAGGCCCCTGAGAGATTTGATGGTGGCTTTCAGAAGGAACATTTACATCCTAATCTTCTATGTTGCAAAGTACTCAGGAGCTTCTACCATATTTTTATCTGAGTAGTTAGTGTGCTGGAGATCAGTACTGGGAAAAGTTTATCCTCCTTCCTTGGAGTTTGGAAAGAGTAGGGCCTGTTCCCTGATCTTCCCATGAACGAGTTGAAGGCCAAAGCCTGGCTGTCACCCTGTCTGTGGTAGAACTGAGAGAGAAAGCAGTATCCAAAGTGGGTTGTATTTCTTCCACTGATGATGGGAAAGAGGTCCTGTCTGGTTACTATAAATGGCAGTAAGAGTGGACAGTATCTGACATTTAGGGGAGAGGACACCAGAATGGGAGCCTGTGTACAGTTGGCCATGGTAGCAGGACTTAGATGCGTGAACAGCCAGTTGGGGCAGTGTGGTTCACAGCAGTATTTCAGCAAACAGAGTGTGGGTTGTGCAAGAGACTAGACTTCGGAGATCTTACAGAATTTCCCTATGAAAGAACAGGAATTGAGGGGTCTGCTGTGTCATTATTCAGTGTGACTTTTGGTACTTTTTAATTTTTCCTTTTTTCATGTCTCAAAGTTGTAAGAAGGCAGAGACAATGCAGCAAGTCACAGAGGAAGAGTGGAAAAATGAGGTTAAAAAGATTATGATTCCTTCTCCTCTGCTGTCCATTCACTGTCCAGTTTCATTCAGGTTTCCAATCCTAACACAATCCTGAATGGATGAAGAAGCTTTTAGCTGGATTAAAAAAATGGACTTTTGGAAATGTAAAGTCAACCTGTTATTGGTACCTTGAAGGCAAGCCGTATTTGGGGGATTGTCCTATGTAATTTTCTCAGGAGTCAAAAAGAGAAATATAATAGAGAGGTAATGAACATCAGCACAAAATTGTTTCCTGGTTTGCATTTCACTGAATCTATCCACTTTATCCATGTGGCAAACTGGTATTTAGGCACACATGCACACACAAAAACACACACATGTGCTTACACATCTAGTGTAATATATTTGTCATGATGTTAAAAACTGAATGTTTAATAAAATACTGATGACACTGATATCTGGGTGATGTTATTGTGGCTGTTTTGTATTAAGTTCTTAAATTGTATGTTTCCTCAGTTTTGGGCAGCATCATTTTCCCTTTGTGGTTAAACAATATTCTTTTAAATAATGTTGAAATCATTTCAAACATGAAATACAGAGGCATAAAATTATCACTGTATATTCAGCATTTTATCTCTATTTGTGATTTTTCTGATCTAAATATTCTGAGAGTGTGTTATTCATATTTTTGCTCAATAGCTAAGAATATTTACTTTTTCAACAATAAGTGAAATTTGAGAAAGATTGCAGTATTTTTGGTTTATCCCAGAAATCTTACATGCTTTTCCAAATTATAACTTATGTGTTGTCTTTATACAGACCACCTCTGTTTTAAGGACAACCAGCTCTTCTGTGTGTTTGCTTCCATGTCTGTGGATGCAGTCACTGCTGGATTAACAATACTAGGGAAAACTGCATTTATACTGTATATGTACACATTTTTCTTATCTGTGTTTTCTTGGCAATACAGTATAAAAATATAGCATAGCAGTTAAATTGTATTTGATATTATAAATAACCTCTGAGTGACTTAAACAATAGATGATGATGTGCATAGCTTATGTGCAAATGCTACAGAATTTTATAAAAGGAATTGAGCATCCACAAATTTAGAGATCTATAGGCTGGTTGCTGGCAGTGTTGGAACCAATGATACTGGAGTGCAGCTGTAATGGCGCTAAAAAGATGAATACGAGTCCCGTTATCAAGTAGCTCAGTGTGACAGATGAGATTATGGAGAATTCTACATTTCAGTGGTCATCGCTAAAATAAGGGCTCGAGAAGTTTCAGAAACACAGAAGTGTAGCGCTTCTCAAGTTGGATGAGACTGTGATACATTATTTGAGGTGAGACTTGAAAATCAACAATTTATGTAGAAAAATGAAGGAGTGGAGAATCTCTGGCTGGGAAAACACAAAGGAGTATCATGAAGACTGGAGAAAATGTAGCACATTCGGGTTCACCTGAGAGGAGAGAAACTCGAAACAGTGGAATGGGCGAGGCTGGTTTCCTCTAGATTTCTGGCTGAGCATTAAGCAAGCATTAAAAATATAAATGAGGTTCTGAGGATCCAGAGAGCCTAGAGGAAAGATCAAATTCTAAGAGCATAGAAGCATCTTAGGTGAGAGAATATGTGCTGTCCAACAAAAGCAATGGTAACGGGATGAGAGAGAGGAGAGACATTCTTAGCAAGTTTGGATGTGGATAATGGAGGTAAGGAATGGGACAGGTGATTTCAGATTTTTATCCTTCTCCACCCCCCCTCCCTAAAAGACAAAGCTCTTGTTGACATATGTAATGCTCTGTGAAAATTACTAAACGATGTTGCCTCTTGGCAGATGAATAGTAACAGGTAGAAAATTGTGGAAGTACACTTTTCTCTAAAATGCTTGGAAAGTTTTTGGTCCCGCAACAGTGCACCACGTGATTTGGTAATGTGGGTTGGGTTTTGGACTCCACTTGTGTCTACATCAGTGTGCTGTCTTCAGAGAGACAACTGGGTTTAGGTCAGAGGAAGATTGTAAGGTGTAGAAAATGAAAGTAGCATCAAATAAGTGTTTTACCTCTGCTTAGCCTGGTTGATACAGACTAACAATACATAGGCTCTATAAAGTTCAGAGAAAGAAAACAATTATAAAATATATCATTAGCAAGTTGACAAAAGAAGTTTGAAAAAACGTTATTTATTTGAGAAATATTTGGAACATATGTTAATATTTCATTAAAAATATTTTTCACCTTGTATAAAGAGGTGAGTTGTTTTTCTATACCATTTCTATTACATTTTGGGCCAACATTATTCAGTAAGAATGACTATTTTGTTAAGGAATATATTGGAAACAGTGTGGTGTGAGGAATACAAATGCATCTTTAGGTTTCCAACATTCCTCTTCTTTGAAGTAACTTTTAAAACAAAAGGTTTATCTTAAAAATTATCTTCAAAGTACTTTTCATTTTTGTTTGCAGATGGATAGGATATTTAAGAACTATAGCACTAGCCCTAAAATATGGTATAAATGGGTTGCAAATATGAATGTTAACTTGATTTCTGGGTTGTGCTGTCATGATCATGGTATTAATACATAGAGAAACTAGGCAGTACTAGTGTCCCCAGAATATTTTGTGTTTTTAGCAACTCAGGCAGTCTTAGAACCTGAAGATGACCTGCCAGGTGGAAGACCATGAGAGTAGTAATGAAAATTAGGATAAAGAAAGAAAGGTTGCCAGTGAGCAATACTAGTTATTTTAAGTCAGTTCAACCAATAAGTAAAAATGAATGAATACATCACCACCACCAAAAGACCTGTCATAATAAAGTATGTGTGTGTGCTCTCTCACACACACACACACACACACACACACACATACACACATTATGACTAGATTTGGTTAAGATTTTTTAAAAATGTAACTTAAGTTTCTGTTTATTATTTGTAAATAAAATATAGTGGAGCCATGTGAATAATGTTAAAAGTCCTTAAATTATACAATTTGCTTTCAAGTTTTTCTTATATCTGCCAATCATGGTAGTTATATATGTAAATCCACCTAACATACAAATACTGTAAAAGAAATATGTTAATTTTGTACATGTTATTTCTACATGTTTATTGGAGGTCCAGTTTAAATGGTAGAAGTGTTTGGTCTACAGTATTTTCTTACTGATTATAAGACTGAACCAATGAGACTCGACTATCCTTAATGGTGGTATATGTATAGTATCTGTCACTGTGAACCAATGGGTTTTTATTCACTCAGTATTTATAATCATTTAGAATAATATTTGGTTGTAAAAGGTGCTAAAACCACTTTAGCTGCTCTCTGTTTTAGAAACTTTATAAAAATAAAACCTAATAAAGTTTCCCTTTGACTTTGATCTGCTCTTTACTTGGTCTCTTTGTTGATGCATGACTGATAAACCTCTATAAAATACAACTGGAAAATAACCTAAATTTGTATATACTTTAAAAGATGAAATTCACCAAATTTGGCTGAAACTATTAAATTAATTAGCATATATTTTAGAATGAATCAAAATTATTAACAGTCTTAAAATTACTCTAATTTTTCATAATGTGGAAATTTTAAACAAAGTCAAACAGTTTTTAAACATGAAACCCCCACAACTTTGCAGGTTATAATGTCCTTGTTGTTTGCTCTCTACTAATCTTGCTTTTATTTTGGGGTTTGAATTATTTGAAATTAGCTCAAGCATGCACAGTTACTATTTTGATATTTTTTCATGAATTTATTGAGCAGTACTTCTTATTCTAATTATATGAACTAGAAGAGTTGGTTTTGAATAAACCATTCAGAATGCATAAATAAATAATATCTTCAGTATCCTTACACTATTTTTTAAACATATTAGCTTCTTTTGAATTGTAAGAATATGTTTTGCGATTCATTTTATCATCAAGATTTAAGTGCAAATAGGTACAAAGAGGTTAGTTTTCTCAAGTTTTCAAAATTAGCTTTTCAATAATTTACAGTAAGTACTATCACCAAAATATGTCTAATTATTACAATCATATATTTTGTACACTTTAGTTATATAAACCATATGACTGATGGGTTTTTAATCTGTTGTTTGTGGTAATAATCACCAGATTATAACTCAACATTGATTGCTCTTTAACAAAGAAAAAAGATTTTTATGAACACAGTGCATTCTTAAAGTATGAAGATTAATGAAACTGATGGAATGTAATGCTGCTTTCAAAAAATTGAAATGTATACTTTTATATTTTTCAGATTAACTACTTGGGGTGCTACATTTACAGGAAATAAGATGGAATATATATATATATATATATATATATATATATATATATATATAATTTCCCAGAGTTTTCATTTTTATAGAAATAAATTGATATATTTTCCAGTTCTGGCACCTGGTTGTAAGATGTGAAGTTATAGTTTGAAAGTTAAATCTTACGTTAATGTTGACAAAGACTAAAATAGTAGCTGAGTTTATCATATTTTTTAATTTGGAGCTTTATGATATTTGCTGGGTACAAATTGGATTGAAAGGATTAATAGCAAGGCAAGTAATTGGAGGCTTAATCTACAGAGTACTCTTAGAGGTTAAAGCACTACAAGAAAATTACATTAAACAATTACGTTGCGCATATCAATAAATATTAGGTTCAGTTGTGTTCTTGTTTTCATCTTATACAATAAAAATATTTCACTTCATGGAAATCTGATTTATAATTGTCTTTGCTCAGTTTTCAGTATCTAGCAGAGTGAGGCAGACTATATATTCATTTCTAAAAATAATTAGAATTGAATCTGAACTGTATATAATGCTTTGTGCAAGTGGATTGATTGTGAAAGAACATTTTATCATGAAGCTGAGATACAGCAGGTAGAGAACCAGATTTGGACACAAAAGTCTTGGTTCAATTTTCAGCTCTTCCTTTTTGATGGCTTTGTTTTTGTTTAAGGAAGTTAACTTCATTGAAACTCTGGGGTGGATGCAGTGGTTCTTTTGTCTATAATTGTACTTTTTGTGTATTTAAAAATTAAATGAGGGGTTTACATAATTTATTTTGAAATTGGGAAGTATAACTTTATTTGCATGGTTATACATACCATACTAGTATATAATGTGTATTTTTTTTCTTATGTACCAACCGCTATGCTATGTGCTTTTTGTCATTTAATTCTCAGAGTCACTATATCTGGTATCATTATATTAGTAGCCCTATATGATAAAGGAGAAAACTGGCATGGCTAGGACAGTGGTGAAGCAAAGCTGCAGTTTTTCTAAAATCATCCTTTTAGTTAGTACAATTTAACATGTACTTTTATTTTTATTGAATATTCCAAGATATCCTAGAATGAAGTGTTAACTATGTTAATTATGAAAGATTGTGTTGGTAAGTGTGGTTCTTTTAATTGTGCTAGCAAGATTAATCTGGTGGTAGTTTTATAGTTTCCTTTATTTCTCAACTTTTAGCATGTTGTTGTCATCTCCTTTGGTACGTTAGTTGTGAATTTTAAGAGTTCATGAGAATTGGGAAGTTACCAACTTCAGTGTATTTTTTTTGAGCCAGTTCTTGGTACTAAAGAAATAGCCCATATAGATGCCTTTGTGGAACGCTTAATAAATGGAAGCCACATACATTTAGAAGCATTGTTTAATGAATTTTAAAATCAGAGAAAAAATAAAAAATACAAAGTTGGACAATTCATGCTAATTTAAAAATTATTGCTAAAATAGTAATTGATTTTTCGTTTTTTATAGATTTTGACTACCTGTTGTTGGAGAATAGCTCATAAAAGGGTTCTGAAAGATTGTAAAGTTCAAGATAAAAAAAAAAGAAATGTGAGACATAAGGTAACATTTCCATAGTCTAATGGAAACAGAAATATTGGCATAAGTTGTTCCCATGCAGAGGAGGGAAAAATAAATTTGAGCTGGCAAGTTTGCTTTGTATGAACGGACCTGAATTTGTACCCTGCTTGTTTTTCAAAAAACCTGCAGATACTTGGTCATTTGGCATTAAGATTTTCTCATCACCTAGTTCCCTTTTCTAGATTCCTTGTGGCAAAGGCAGCTGCTGTTGAGATGCTGCACGTGTGCAGACCTTGCTTTGAGATCTGCTTGGACCCTGTGGTGTTTGGGATACTGCGCATGATTATTTACTTTGGGATTGGGAGGCAGCAAGATGAGCAGGGAGGAACAGGTCTTGGAGTGAGGGACTAATGTTCTACCAAGACACCGCGTGTTCTAAAATGGAGCTCTTCTGTAGCCACCGCTGTCATCCAATGTAAAAGAGGCGATTATATAAAAAGCTTTTGTAAAATTGATTTTCTGTAAACCTTTGTGAAGCTTAGCTGTGTGATAACATAAGGTTATTATTTCACTTTAAGCATTAATTGGCTCTTCTCTATCTCATAGGGTTATTTTGAGTGTATTTTAAGTAATAGGTTTAAAATATACAAAGTGAAAATAATAGTCCCTTGCACATAATAGGAATATGTGGCAGATTGAATGTATAAATTGCCCAAGTTTTTCACATCTTACTGTACCCATGCCTCTAGCAATGTGTCTCTCCACGTCTTCCCTCCCGAGGTGAAATTTCTTTCCCACCCCTGGAGACTTGTTTTGTTGCATAGAGTGCTATTCTGATGGGGGCCATTTCTGACCAAAACTTCAAAAGGGCTGGCATGTTCTGTTCTTTCTTTTTGGATTCCCACTGCCACATTCACAATGTTCCTGAGTCATCTAAGGAAAATGAGACTCCTGTGGAGTGGAGCCTAGTCATAGACCAGCCTGGTCGCTGCCCATCCACCAGCTGTACCTGTGAGCCTGGCTGACACCAGTGAGCAGACGCATGTTTAGACTCCTGTAAAAACACCTCGTTCTGTTTCATTTTGCCTTGTTTGACTTACTTATTTTGCTAAGATGGGAACTGGACCAAGGGTCTTTCTTACTAATGCTGCTCACAGTGCTTTGTCACTGAGTCACATGCCTAGGCTTAGACTGTTGTTTTCAACTATTATATTTATGAAATAACAAGAGCTAAGTGATAGCATGTGAAAATAAGTAGGAATTATTTTACTGAAATTTCTATAAATGTAATACAGTTCATGACAGGTTTTTTTTTTTTTCTTTTGGAAGTGTATGTCTTTTCTTTGTACGTATTTGCAATACATGCAGTTTACTCTCATTTTGGGGAGTGAGTTCATGCACACAGAACAGCTTGCTTCTTTTTAAATCCCCTTTCTTTTCCCTCCCATGGCCCTCCCTCCTCCTTTAAGTTCTTTTTCCCAATTTCCATTCTCATTGATGTCTTAGTTCATGATTACTAATTATGTCATACTCCTCACTGTCTCAACTGTTCCCATTTGCAAGAAACTATCCCCTTGTCTCCTTCCATCCATTCTTTGCCTTACTTAAATGATAGATGCTATGTGGTGTTTGAACTATGCATATCTGATTTACTTTGCTTGACATTACATTTCCCAGGTACATCCATTTTCTTACAAACTTGAATTTGTCCTTCGTAACCAAGTAGTATTCCATTATATAAAGATAACACATTTTCTTTGTCCAGTTGTCTGTTAGTGGGTATAGAGGCTGCTTCCAGGTTTTAACTGTTAAGAATTGTGCTGCTATAAACATTGGTATTCATGTATCATTGTAGTATAATGTCTTACGATCTTTGGCAAAGGTACCTAGAGTGAGGATAGCTGGGTCAATTGGAACTTCAAATTTTAATTTCATGAGAAATCTCTGTACTGATTTCCATAATGATTGTACTAGTTTAGATTCCTCCCAGCAGTGTAGGAGAGTTCCTCCTTCACCATGCCAGCATTTGTTATTTTTTGATTTCTTGATGGTTGCCATTTTTTCTGGAGTAAGATAGAATCTTAGCGTTCTTTTAATTTGCATCTCACTAATAACCAGGGAATGTGAACGTTGGCCATTTGTACGCTTCCTCTGAGAAGTGCCTGTTCATTTCACTTGCTCATTTCTTGATGAGTCTTCTATGTTAGGTGGTCTAATTTTTTTGTATTCGCTGTATTCTAGATATTAGTCCTTTGTCTTACAAATAGCTGAAAAAATTGTTTTCCCATTCTTTAGGTTGTCTCTCCACTTTACTAATCATTTCCTTTGTTGTGCAGTTCCTTATTAATTTTGATGTGATCTCACTTGTTGATTCTTGTGCGTTGCAGTTCTGTTTAGGAAATCCATTCCTACACCTGTGACTTCAAACCTTTTAAATATTTTGTTTTCCACTGGGTTCAAAGTTTCTGTTTTAATATAAAGATTTTTGATCCATTTTTATTTTAGGTTAGTAAATGGTGAGAGATACAGCTGTAGTTTCAGTTGTTCTCAAACAGATATCCATTTTCCCCAGTGCTATTTGTTGAATGGGCTATCTTTCCTGCAATACTGATGTGCTTTAGGCCCCTTTGTTAAAGATCATGTAGACAAATGTGTCTGGTTATACTTTGGTGGCCTGTATTCTGGTCCATTGAT
This sequence comes from Dolichotis patagonum, assembly GCA_004027295.1. Classification (NCBI taxonomy): domain Eukaryota; kingdom Metazoa; phylum Chordata; class Mammalia; order Rodentia; family Caviidae; genus Dolichotis; species Dolichotis patagonum. The sequence continues at coordinate 45,632 of PVJX010005514.1, read as the reverse complement.
CCACATGTCTTGATTTTTTTTTTTCTAGCACCATACTGTTTTTATTATTGTTGCTTAGTAGTAAAGCTTTGGTCTTGTTGCACAAGATTGCTTTTGCTATTTTGGGTATCTTCTGGTTTCATATGAATTTTAGGTTTGTTTTCTCTAAATCTCTGAAGGATGCCACTGGTATTTTTACTGGGACTGCACTGAATCTGTGTATCTCCTTTGGGGGTATGGCTGTTTTGATAATACTGATTGTGCTTATCCAGGAACAGGATACATATTTCCATTTTCTGGTGTCCTTTTCAATCTCATTTTTTCATAGTACTGTGATTTTCTTTGTAGAGATCCTTCACTTCCTAAGTTAGGTTAATTCTTAGATATTTCATTTTTTCTAGATGCTACTGTGAATAGCATTGTTTCTACAGTTTCCTTATCACTGAGTTCATTATTGGTGTACACAGTTGCTACTGATTTTTTGTGTGTTGATTTTATATCTGGCTACATTGCTGAAGTTGGTTATTGATTCTAAGAGTTTTTTGGTGGAATTATACTTATTATTATTATTTTGGTCTTTTTGAGACAGGGTCTCCCTATGCAGTGCAGGCTGGCCTTGAGCACACTTTGTAGCCCAGGCTGGTCTTGACTTGCAACAATACTCCTGCCTCAGCCTCCCAAGTGCTGGGATTACAGGTGTGTGCCACTGCGCCTGGCTTTTTGTGGAATTATTTGTCTTCTATTTAAAATATCCTGCCATTTGAAAATAACAATACTTTGAGTTCTTCCTGTCCTATATGTATCCCTTTTCTGCCTTTCCCATGTCAGGTTGTCCGGGCTAATGTTTCACATACTGTGTTGAACAGAAGTAGTTATAGTGGGAATCCTTGTCTTGTTTCTGATTTTAGAGGGAATGTTTTTAGATTTCTTCCCATTTAATATGATATTGGCTGTTGTCATAAATGATATGGCTATTTGTCAGAAATAGCTTCTATCAAATTCTAGTATGGTTCTACTGTATCTATGTTCTTCTGGGCTTTTATCATGGAGGGGCATTAGTTTTGTAGAAAGATCTTTCTTCATTTGTTGAGGATCACGTGGTGTTTGACCTTTCCTCTGTTTATGCATTGTATTACATTTGATGATTTGTGTAGGAGACATACCTTTTGACTTCTGTAAGCTTTTTCATTCATTTGAATAAGCTCATATACCAACAACCCCCTCACCATCCCTAGAAGTACTACAGAGATTCTTGTTATGTAAAAGTATTTTAAAAATAAATGCATGAGAAATGCATATGGTTTAAGATAATGGATATCTTATCAGTAATGACTAATAAATTCAAACACCTAACCTGTGAGAAGATCCCCTACCAGAGAGATATATGTATTCTGAGATTATTTACTATTTTCATCAAGTTAAATAACATGGCTTAGAAGAAGAATCACCTTCTCTTCTCCCTTTCATAGAGTCAGAATTTAATGTACTTTAAAGTATATATATTTGGCAGCATCAATAAAGACATTAACGTAAAATTGTACCATGACCTTGAGAACATAATAATTGCCCTCTTTACGGTCCATATAAAAATGTTTTATAAGTTTTAGAACACAGATTTTTTTTCTTTTACTATGAACATTTAGCCAATTAAAGATATAGTAAGCAACTTTAGCTCAATTTGAGGCAAACTTTCAGCATAAAAAAGGGTATACATTGAGCATACCCTGTTCAAATTTGGCTGGAAAACAGTGTTTTTGAATTCGGAGTACACTTAAGCAAGAATGCTTACGTATGAAGATAATAGACTCGCCCAATTACTTTCTCTATCCTTGTTATTCACGTTGTGGTGCTTTAGTTAAGAGCATGTTCCTTCACTGCAATCTTCTTATTAAATTAACTTTATTTTCAAGAAGCTCTAAAGATGAAAAGCACTCCGGATGTTAAATATCATTTAAATATTACATGAAGTGCTTCTCAAGTGTTACATTCGTCGGTAATAGAAGAAAGGGAAACAGGTAGGCAGTGTGAAGGGAAAGCCGAGGGCCAGCTTAATGGCCTTCTTGAAGTTTTGGAGGGCTGCTTCACGTAGGATCTCAAACATCTATCTTGTGTTGCCATCAGGGACCTTTTTTAAAAAAACAGTAGTACACGTGAAGAAATGCCATTACATAGTAACAGAAAGGACCCAAAAAAGAAAATATATTCTTTCAACATAAATGTTGCAAATTTTCAGAGTAAATTTTATTTAAGTATTTTTTTAACTAAAATTAACTCAATTTTTATTGAGTAAACTCTTACTTAATAGGCCCATTTGAAAGGCTCAGAATGAAGGGAGCAAATCAGACCAGATATCCTGCAGTCTTTCGAATAAATACCCTTGCTTACTCAGGTTAATTGGAAGTGATAAACCCTGGCCCTGCGTCTTCTTCTGGCACTTGGACCTTCTCCTCCGTGCCTGTGGAGGCATACAGTGAATACAGAGGTACTGTCAGCACTGCCTACCGGTGCTGCTGGATGGTATTGGCCGCATCAAGCTGCTCATTCAAGGTACCCACTTGTAGTCAGGGGTTTCAAGGAGAACAACTATATATAGGACCCAGAATTTATATTATTTTGTGATGGTCACCCAGAGTAAAATACAAGACAGTGCAGGAAATCTGTCTACAACACTGAAGACCTACAGAATCTAGCTAAAGGTCTGGATCCCACAGCAATGTCCTGCATGAGTCCAACTGAAATCCTAGAGCTCATGACAGCGCCTCCCTTGAGTCCAACTGGAGGCCTAGAGCCTATGACAATGACTCATGTAAGTCTGTTTTATGGATCTGTTTTGGGAAGGCCCAAATGCCAGCAATGGAAGCTAGAAAGGTTATGCCCAGAGGGATGAAGGATCTGTGCCAGGAGGTTGAGGGTTCTGCACTGGATACAAGAAGTGATGCTCAAAATAAGAACCAGGGCTCCCCTGAAAAGTATGATAGCCATCCTGAGCGACAGTGACAGTGACGTCCTAAGCTCTTCCAAGGATGAGAACAGCCAAATTCCTATCTCCTGATAGGACAAACTTCTTCTGGAGATTAACAGTACATGACTTCCCCTCCAGAGCCAGGGAGCCATGCTCAAAGTAAGGACCAGAGCTCCCCCAAAGTGAACCACAGCCATCCTCAGTGACAAGGTGCCGAGCTTCTCTGGTGATAATGGCCGAATTTATATGGGGGAAGCAGGCACGACAAGCTCCTCCAGGAGAATCAACAGCTCCAAACACCACCACCTAAGAGAACCCACAACACCATGTCTTCCATGTCAAGACTCCTTTTATGCTGCAACTTTCCTCAGGTGGGCCATCTACACTCAGAACCATGCAGATTTAATTCAGCTGGTTTTAAGTTGCCCACTGGGTTTTAATTGATAACACCAGTCACGATCATCTTATCCTTTGGCCTCAGGTCTTCCTTGTGAGAAGGGAACCAGAGAGATTTTAGCACATAGCTCCTTTCATAGTCCATTACACTGAAATTGTCTTGAATAACATTTCTGTTTAACAGAATGTTTCTTGGAGTAAATAATTTCTTGGCCTCATCATACAAAATCTCTTGCCTTTCAGCTGTGGCAATTTACCTTTTCATGATGTTTTAGGTTTTTTTCCTTTGGAATAGAAAATTGATTTTCTCTGGCACTCTTATCCCTGTTTTATCACTTGAAAATTCATTCTTATTCCATTTATTTTTTTCTCCCAATATGAACACATTTCACTATCTGTTTATTGCTTATGATTTCCTAATTTTGTTTTGTATTTTCTTTTGCCTCCATGAAGGTTTCAGTCATATTTCTTTCAGAACTCCGTCTACATATCCTGACTAGATGTCATTTTTTATTAGTTGAGGGATGAATAACTCTGATTTTATGGTTCAGTGCGTTGGATGCATTCTTATGCTATGTTTGATGCATTCTTATCTCTTGTTTAACCTGCACTTTTGAAGGAATAATTTGAAAATTGGAAATCTGTTATGTTGTTTCTTAGAAATATGAAATGTTACAGGTTGACTTTCTCATAGAGATATGAACACTTTACTCTTACTCGTAGTCAGAAAGAAGAAAGGTCAGTCTTTCTAAACTCAGAAATGGTAAGCTGATACTGGTGTTTTGTTTATTTGCTTTTGGCCTGGGTTGTGCAGAACATCATGTTGGTTAGAGGAGGAGGAGGAAGTAAGGGGACAGGAAGAACTGAGACGTGTTATGTACATGTGCCAACTCTTCACAAGGAAAGCAACCATTGTGTTCTGCAAACGTGTTAATAGAATAAATAAATAAAATTCTGTGGCCTACCTAGAGCAAATCCATCACTTGATCTGTTTATTTTATAGTATATCAATTTATTTCAGCTTTAACTTTCTCTTTCCTTTATGCTTAATTCTAGCATTGCTCTTAGATTCTAATTAAAATGAAGGGACACTTTCAACAGGTCTTAAATTGTATCAGCTGGAATGTCTGGTTGATAGTTATATTTCTCTCATGACTTTTCTAAGTAGTAAATCAGTAGGAGAGAAGCTATTGGAAGTATTTTGTTTTTCAAATTAGGTAAATTGAAAATAATCAAAGTTAGGTAAATAAGTGCTTGTGATTTCCTAATGATATGTAAGTGATAGAGTCAGTTTAAGTACTGTTATAGAAGAGATACAAAAATAGTAATGATGACCTAGTAGTGAATATCCATTCTGTACTACAAAATTGAGTTTATAGTAAATCCATAAGGCAGCATTTTGGTTCCCACATCATAGATTGGTACACTAAGCCGCTTAGAATTTTTGTGAATTGCTCAGAGTCTGACCACCAATTAGTTGGAGAACTGATGCTTGAGTGCAGCCTAATTCCAAATCTCTTTCCATCTGTTACACCTTGTTAAATCCAATCTCTTTATAAAACACATTAACAAGAAACTGTTTTGATTTTTTTTTGAGACAGGGTGTTTCTCTGTAGTTCAGGCTATAGCCCAGGTTGGCATTCAACACAAAACATTCCCCTTGCCTCAGCCTCCTCAGTGCTGGGATTACAGGGGTGCATGCCACACCCAGCTAACAGTTACTTTTCTACTGTGAAGACAAGTATTCTTCCTGAGATGTTGCTCTTTCTTTTAAAGAGTAACTTCTGCCCAGAACCATCATGTCAAGAAAGTAATAAAAGAGACCATTCCATTTTTCAAAATTTTCAGGTCCCTTTTCTCTAAGAAAGATTCCTATACCATTTTGTTGTAGTTTGTGTTTGCTTTTTCCTTTAACTTCTTTCCTTGCTGCTGTTTTGTAGTCTTAGATAACATCATTAAACACTTGCACCAATGGTTTTGCTTTCTTTGCCTTTTGTTCCTTTAGGCGTTATTTAATAGAAAGGGAGCATGTTTCTAGATGCCTTCATGGTATCCCGCATGCCATTGTAACTTAAAGCAGGGACTTGAACCTGTTAGAGCTTTCAGTGATACAAACAGCCCACTGTGACATGTGTGCCATAGTTTCACAAGCACTGAGTCTGAAGGAGTGATTTATCCATGGGGAAAATATATGAATTGGGAGATACAGTGCAAAGGTTTTGAAAAACTGAGTGAACACATATAGGCGAAGCAGCTTAGAGAAGCAGGGAATATTTCACTCATGATATTTGATGGTGTGGGGTTATTAAGAGACAATATAGAAGATGCATAGTAAATTTATAGTGTCTTATTCCTGCTAAAGTTGCCAGGGTTGTGGAATCACTGGTTTCCAGGCTTATTGGTAACGTGCTGAAGCCAGAGTAATCTTTAAGAAATAAATTTTTTAAGGCTATACAGTCATCCAAAATTGAAAAAAATAATATATATTAGATATCTAATATATAATTTATATATCTGATGTGTAATTTATATACATGTATCTTTCAAACTTCTTTTTGCTAAAGGGCAGTATAAATCCTTAGATGTATAGCTGTTGTTCATGATCATATTGTACAAAGCTGCAAGTTCAAATAACTGTTTATTGTGAAAGGGGAAAGAAACAGAGGCTAAAATATTATTTTAGATTCTTGCCTACTCTCCCTCTTTATGTTTTGTATGTGCAAGACAGGACGAAAAGTAAGTGTGTGTGTGCGTGCATGTGTGTTTCCTCCTTGGCTCTAAGAAAAATGAAAATTCAGTAATAGGACTTTTCTCCTCAACCTACCCTAATATGCTATTCTGTATTTAGTGCTGCTTTCCTTTATCTATCTATTTATTGATACCCTTGCATTTTTTATTGGTTTAAGTTCATCAAATAAATGTATACTTCTCTAAAAGTCTGTTGGACTAGTTTGCTCCTTTTTAGCTATTATCTGATTGGAATTTTAAGTTTTTACTTTGAAACAAAATAATTATAGAACTTAAACATGAGTATTATAACAATGATAGCTTTTACACATAATGATGATTTTTCCCTATTGACCACTTTATATTCCATGTGTTTCGATATTGTCTGTGGTAATTTTTATGGAAATATACTGCAAAAATAATATGCATTTATACATGCATATTTTTGGAGTGTATGTTTGAATGTTCAGGAAGTAGTAGAAAACATATATATGTGCTCAGAAGTGATAAATTGTAAATGTTCATAACTGTAAGGAACTTGAGTATTTTTGAGTATTATCCTTGAAAGATGTCAAAGTTAACTGAGAATATAAATGTTTTATCTTTTTGAAATAGCTGGAACTCCACACAGTACTTGTCTAGAAATCTATCTTTTGTTCAAAGACTACAACAATGAAATCATGAGACAAGGCGTGAGTAGGACCTATATAACATCACAGAATTGGTAAATCTTTATTATGGAATCCATTTAGGACTACAGTAAGAAAGAAACTTTCTATCATGTCACTTTCCTAGAAGGTGAGGTCTCCCAGCATCTTTAATAGTTTTCTGGAGGCCCCGAGTTTGATTCTTGTGGGTCAATAGCTTCTACTAAGTCAGGCTATGGCTAAGTCTAGCTGCAGACGCTGTATTCTAGGTTTTTGAATGTCATATTCCTTTCATGAAAAAAAAGTTAAATTTACATTGTATTGTCACTATTTTGCTTTTGTTTTTGCTAGAATACAAGATAATGAGATCAGTGAGATTTTGGATTTATTTCACTATCGTCTGCCTCCCTCCATATTTAACATAATGATGAAATATTCAGTAGCTAGTACTTGATATATACTTACTGATTGATTGCATAAGCAAATGCATGCCTAAGTATATAGGACTGTGCAGGTAAGTTCAAGAGCTGAACCATGGAGAGAAAAGAGGGCTTAGAATATGTCATGGGTTAGGTCATGAGTGACCCTTGAAACTCTTACGTGCCCAGAAATAGGACTTTTGTGGTTTATATCAAGAAGATGGTGAGTACATCCTGGGAGTAGTATCACTAGATGCACTGAAGGGTTGGGGCTTGATTGGGAGAGGTGGGCCCCTGGGATCGTGGCCTGGAAGGGTGTCTCTCCCCCTGTAGCGACTCCCTTCTCTCACTGCTTTTTGGCCCATATGATGTGAGCAGCTTTTCTCCAAGGCAGGGTCTTCTACTATGGGTTTTGTGCCTTGCAGCTGGCTAACCCTGAACCCAAACTTACGGAACTTTGAGACAAAATATACCTCTCCTTTCAGATACAGGTATCGTGTTATGTGTACCAGTGGTTATAAAGTGACTAAGACAGAGTTTGGTACAAAGGAATTGGAGCTGCAGCTGTGACTGTTACTTGACCATGTGGTTTAGAAGCCTTTGGAACTAATTCATGGGACAAGCTTTGCAGATTCAGAACAGAAGCCCTAGAATGCTATAAACCAAGCTCAATGGGAGATTCTGATCAGTAGTCAGCAGACCAGAATATTCATTAGCATGCAGATAGAAAATGCTCAGGAAGTTTCAATTGGCAACAAAGACTTCATTGGAAGTTGGACTTGAAACTATGTGTGTTATGATTTATCAGGAAGTTTATCTTCATTTTGCTCAAATCCTTAAATATGCTAAATACTGAGATTAATGGCAGTGGACTAGTTAATCTGGTGGGAAAAATTTAAAGGCAGCCATGATTCAAGCTGTAGCATGTGTACTGTTTACTGCTTTTAGTGAAGTTTTCAGTGAAAAACAGGAACAAAAAGCCAAGTAGAGTCATTTGAAAAGAAGTGTCCATATACCTAAAAGTTCAGTCAGAGCAGAGCTTGGTGGCTGAAAAGATTTGTGTTAAAAAAAAAAAAAAATCCTTGTATTTTGCATCAGGGAAACAGGAAAGATCCCTTAAGAGCATTTTAGAAACCTACAAGATCCCACCCATCGCATGTACAAAAGCACCAGTGTGAAAGGCTTTGCTTGAGAAGAGATCTCCCGGGCACACTACTTGAGAATAGTTGCCTAGAAAATTGGTTCCCTGAGATTCCTTTCACAGTGCTCAGAAATTCATATAAGCAGCACCTTCTACAGCTGCGCCTCAAGGGGGCATGGTACTGCTCCAGTTGACTACAGACCTTGGCATCATCCATGTGGTGCAAGACTTCTTTGGTCCTAGAGGCTTCCACTCAGATTTCACAGGAAATAATCTGGGATGCCACACCATGTGCCCCTGAGAGGACAGTATGTGAAGCTGTGAGAGTGTAGCTGAAAGTGCAGTGGAGACGCAAGGAAGTTGGAGAAGCCAGGACCATGGGAACACTTGAGGAAAGCTGTAGGCTTTGAGGGAGCTGCCTCAAGAAAGAAGCGCTTAGGACTGCAACTACCAACTAAGCCTTTTGGAGTTCATGTCTTCCCCCAGGTGTGGGACGTGGAGTTATAGGATTTAACATTTGCCCTGGTAGGTTTTGGTCTTGATTAGGTCTTTCTATTCTCTTGTTCCTCCTTTTTGAAACCCTGTGCCATTCTATGTTGCTAGTGTTTGACATTATTTTGATTTTTACAGGGGCTCACAGCGAAGTTTTCCTTGAGCTTCTGATTATAATTTGACATGTCAGCAGTGCTGAAAGTCTTAAGACTTTGGCAACTCTTAGAGATTGACTAACTGTATTTTAGATAATGAGATATACATGAATTTTGTGGTTTATATCAAGAAGGACCCCTACAATTCTCATGTGGTCAGTCGCAGGTCTTTTGGAAGGTAATTGCATCATGGAGACCATACAGCTAAATGTGCTGTTTGCTGCAGGACCTTGTCAGAAGAGGTGAGTGACTGACAAGTGTGACCTGGAAGGGTACATGTCCCTGTACGTCCTCTGTCCTCTCTCTACTTCCTGGCTACCATGATGTAAACAGCTTTCCTTTAGGGCAGAACCTGCCACCATGCAGACTGTATGGTGGATAGGCTGACACTAGACTGAAACTTTTGAAGCTGTGAGGCAACGTAAGCCTCGTCTTCTTTCAGTTGCAGGTGTCAGGCATTATATCCCAGAGATGAAGTGTATAACATAGGGGGAAAAATAGGAGCAGAGAGAAAAAGGAAATAAACAGAAATATCAAAGTAGGAGAGAGGATAAGACCCAAGAGTGAAAGAAGATATTTAGTCCTTGGAAAGTAACTTAGAAAATAATGTGATTATAGGAAGTGTGGTGGTTGGTGAAAAAAGAGAAGTGAATGGTAATTGGCTGTTCAGTGTTAACTTAGTTGAATACTGTTACCTTGGCATTTGGAGTATTTGGGGAGTGTTTTATTATGAGACTGACATTATATTCATCACTTTTCTTTGTAGGTCCTTTAGGAAGGAAATTTCTTTTCTTGCCCACTCCCCAAAATTCCAAGAGTTTCCTGAATATATTTGTGGAAAAGAAGGTAGAATCACCCTTACAATTGGAAAAGAAAACAAGAGATGAAATTATAAAAAAGTTCTTTAAAAGATTTAAGACAAGTCATTGGATTTGGGTTAAGGTTTAGATAACAGGTTCATTTTTGGGGCCAATTATAGGTTGTCTAGGTTTCTGAAAATTGTACATTTTGGGAGCTTTCTTTAAGAATGCTGATAAAAGAATTAGACATGGGACTTAGGGGGGTTCAGTGAAAATAAATACCCTGAGAATTAATTACATTAACTTTTGCCTTTTCTCTCCAATTTTTTTTTTAATGGTTGTACAAATTTGGAAAAGTGCATGTACATCTTTAATTTTCAGTTTCCTCTTACTTAAGATTGGACAAATGATATATGACAGTAAAAGACATGTGATTTTGTTAAGAATAGTTTATTCTACAGGAAAAAAGTTTTGTAAACAAGTGCTAAAGAATTAGTAATGGCTGCTATTCTGACATTAATTTGTCTTTATCAATGTACTGGATCACCTTTTCAATATGTAGGAAACCTATAAATGAATGCCTTGCTGGTGTTTCTCCCAGGGAGCTCAGACTCGCTGGCCAATCCGTCAGCTCTCTTTTTACTGACCCTCAGTTATTTGCAGTGGTTACGCTCATTAAGCACTGATCATTTATTACAGCTGTGCTGAGTCAGGGGTACCTAGGCCAACTGACTGGCTTGGCCTAAAAATTTTCAGCCAACTTCTGTGTTGCTGAAAGTTTTTTCTTGATTCTAATTCCTACTTGTCTGTCAAATGGTAATTTTTGTCTTGAGGGAACAGCATTATGTGATAACTCCATTTCCCTTACTCTTGCTTATTCTTGTCAGTTTGTCAGAAAGCAAAAGAAGAAAAACAGTATTTGCAATAAAAGTAAAAGTTACACTGAAGCTAGTAGGAATTTCAGTGGTGTTGTTATGTAACATCTGTCCCTTTAAGTTGATAGTTGTCTCATATTTCTGTGCTTCTAGCAGCATTCCCTGGGGGTTGCAATTCTTAGAAACAAATATTATATTTTTACTTTTCCCTTAGATGCTGGGTTTCCTGCACAGAATGTAATTAGATAAACTCTTCCCCATGAGTGTAAGTATGCGGACAGGCACACAAGATTAAGCACAGCTTGCATAATACGCCCTGTATACATACCCATTGGGATGTTAAAGAGAAGCTCAGTGCTCAGTCTTAAGCTAAGCACAACTGTGTGTGTGTGTCTGTGTCTATGTCTATTTGTATCTGTATCTGTGTGTGTGTGTGTGTGTGTGTGTTGTCTGGGTCTATGTTTGTATCTGTGTGTGTGTGAATTTCTGTGTGTGTGTGTGTGTGCGCGCGTGCGCGCACGTATAGGACAGGTGGGGAATGAAAGAAGGGGGAGGCCAGGACCAAGGCAGGAGAGGGAAGCACTTCTCAGATCTTATGTGATTTTTGTTTGTTTTGTGGGAGGAGTACCTGGAATGTAATTCAGGACCTTGCACTTGCCAAACAGGTGCTTGTACCACCAAACTATATGCCCTTCTTTTTTTTTTTTTTTTGGTACCGGGGATCGAACTCATGACCTTGCGCTTGCCAGGCAGGCCCGTAAGCCATGAGCTAAATCCCCGGCTATATGCCCTTCTTTCATTTGGTTTTTTGTACTGTGGACCTTATGCTGGGAAAGCACTGCTACACTGAGCTACATTCCCAGCCTGCAGTATCTGATTACTTTACCACTTTTGTGCACCAGTTATCTTCAGACATGAGGTCAGTTTCAGACCCCACAATGAACATCTCTGTGTTTGGCCAGCCTGATAGCCATAGTGGTGGGCCTAGCAGGCAACAGCACTGAAGGATAACAAATAAGGCAGTGGAGTAGCAAGATGACTTTGGGGGAGTTTCCTTTCTTCTTGAGCCTTATTTTTTTCTCATGTGTAGAGTAATAATAGTTGTATTTACTCAGTGGTATTATTGTGCAGATTGGGTATGATAATATGTGTAAAATGCAGGAGCTTCCTCAGTGTTCAGTGTCTGATCCTCACACCAAGGATGTTTGTGGTAGGATGGAGTGTTTGCTTATCCAGGGCTTGACCTCAAGTCTGGACTCTGGAAAGCGCTCAGTAAAGTCTCTGGAATAAAGACTCTGGCCCAGTGTTTTACCTCCATGCAAGGAAGGGTGAGTGGTGAGTAAAGGAGTTTAGAAAACTGGTGATGCTGTAATGAAAAACAATGTAAAGATCAATTATTTCTTAAGATTCCTTTGAAAGTATCAGGTATGCCTTTTAAAGATTCCAGCAGGACTTACGATCCCTAGAACTAGGTTCTGAGCAGATGCTGAGCAAGCTGGAAGATTTCTCCCCTTAGTGTTGAGTTTTAGAATAGGTGTTGAAAATGTTCCTTAATTCTGAAAGCAGTGAAATAGCTGTTCCTTCAGTGAGCAGAACTGAAACTCTGTGTAGTTAGTTGCATTTTTTTTATGTGTGGAATTCAGTATAAACTTGACATGGTGGTGCATTCCTGTAATCTCAGCTACTCAGCAGGTTAAGGCAAGAGTGTCACAAAGACAATGCCAGTCTTGGTAACTTAATAAGACCCTGTCTCCAAATATAAAATGAAAAAGAAACTTGGAATGTAGCCTCGTATGCAGCCTCTGCATTTGGTCACCAGTGTCTATTTCAGGGAACATAGTGTGGCCATTATTTTATCAAATGGCTCAGAGAACTGAACGATCTTGCCAGTTCACAGGACTAGTGTAAGTGACAGAGGTAGCAGTCAGTCCTATCTGTTCTGTTTCATAATTACCACATTGAAATTTGGAGATTTTCAGAACAACTATTTTACAATCATCCAACAACATTGCCATTGCCTTTGGCTAATCTCGTATTCTGTGTGTGAAGTTTCTTCATATTCATATTCCCTGTGTAGACCACTCAGAGATACTTTTATAACCCTTCTCTCCAAGTCCTGAGTCAGTCACTTATAAGCTTCCTTTCCATGTAATTGTTTCGATTCCATCCAATCATGTTCAGCAAATAGGAAGCTTCATTACTTTAAAATTTTATTCTTAGTAAAAATAGGTAGGCTTTGTTGTTATAAAAGCGGTAGTCCATTCAAATGCATTTAAGAGTGTATATTTTTAAAAGCTTATTTGAAAGAATTTCATTGAAACTTCTATTAAGCAGTTTTCAAGAATTTGGTCTGAACCTAGTAGCATAAAAAGCTAAATAAAGTAGCATAAAATACTATTTTTGGAGTAATGTATTTTTATAAGAATTTGAAGGCTTGAGAACAGTAAGACCAAGTTTGTTTCACAGTATTTTTTTTTCCAGAAAAATTTGATTCACTTTTTCACAATATGGTACACATGAACTGTGCCAGCTGGTAAAACTTACTTCTTATTTATCATCCTTGCCTTAGGGAGGATAAATGATGAGTCCCAGTGAGAAAAGGAAAGCATGTGGCATAAAGTGTCATTTCAAACAGCATGAAATTTCAAAAATATATTGTGAAATAGATTATCTTAATTCCAAGAACTTGCTCAAAAAAGGAGAGTGATTATTTTTTACATTACTGTTCTTATATTAAGCAAAATATCATTTTAATTTTTTCTTTAAATTATTCATTATCTCAGACATGTAAAATAGATGCTGTATGCTGTCTGAAAAATGGTTTTTCATATACAACATAAACCCTTTATTTACTTTTAATTAGTTTTTTTTGTATAGTGTAATACACATGCAGAGAAGAAAAAATATTTTTGGAAGAATGCAGAACACTGAATAATCTTGATTATTATGTCAATGTGATGAAATAGGTTACAAATTTACCTTATTTTCTCCTTACCTTAGCTAGACATTCTCACAAATTACATGTATATAATGAATTATAAAAAATTAGACCCTTTCTGGTATATAATCCAGCCATTTCCATTGAGATTTCAAACCAGGTCTTGTTCTTTATTCATAACATTTACTGTCTACTCAAAAAGATGAAATTCAAATGGCCATTGTAGTTTAGTAAGTTTAATACCATACACGAATTTCATATAGCAGATATTTGAGCAAGATTGGAAAAACTGGTAATGTAGTTAGAAGAAATGGCTATAATTTTTTCCATAAACACCTTTACTTTTCTTCTACCATTTTAAGATTCTAACATCTTGCTGACACAAAAGTAGCTGAATATTAAGGACTTGATTCTGTATGGCAGTGACTTCCTATTAGGATTATAATACAAATTAAGAAATCCTTTACTGTAGCTTTCACTTTGCAGTAATTCTAGCTTCCTGTGTTCTGTGTGTGTAAAAGAAAGCATGCATTTTGATATTAATAAATAGCTAAAATGAAATGGTTGGAGAAAACATTTAATTATCATTGCATTTAATTTAATTATTACTGCATTAAAAGTAATACTTAATATTTACAAGGCATGCTTAAAATTTATGGTGAATATTTATATTTAAAAAATATATTACAGAAAAAAACACATTACCATTAATCTTCACCCTTGAAATACCCCACCCTACAACATTTTGAACACACTTTCTCATTTTTTTTGAGACAAGGTCTTGCTGTGTAGTGCAGTTTGGCCTTGAGTATGCTATGTAGCTAATGCTGGCCTCAGACTCCTCCTGCATCAGCCTCCCGAGTTCTGGGAGTACATGTGTGGTCACTGCACCTGGTTTACCTACCAGTTTTGTACCATTGTGAAGCAGTCCTGGAAGTTCTTTTTGGTGAGTGTATTTACAAGATGTGCTGCTGAGCTCTCTCCACTGGAGAGGCAGGCTTAGAAAAATATTACACTGTGTCCTGATACACCTCACTCACGGGATTTGGTGCCATACTGCTTCTGGCTCTTCCCAAAGTCCAACTGACATGCAAGCCACGAGGACAGCTGCTAAAGTGACTCATGAAGAACTTCCAGAACTGCTCCAGATGGTGATAGGATTAATGACCCATGTGTGCTCCAAGCAAGAGGAAACTATTCAGGCAAATTAGTGGCAATGTGTCTTTTGCTGTAGTAATTTTTTAAAGTTTAAACATTTACCAAAGTTTTTGATCTTACTTCATTTCCAATTCAGTCACATAAGCTGAATCTTCAAGTAGCCATTCTAAAAAAGTAGTAGGAGAGTATACAATTGTTAGTTTTTTCCTCATCAGAAAACAGTTGTCTTTGTCTTTTGATGTGTGTGGGCACATGTTAAGGCTTTGAGAAGAATGACTACTTTTAGGTTACAGGCTAAGACCGTACAGATCAAATGTAATAGTCATGGAAATAGGTCATGAATGTTTCATGTGTCCAGGTTTATATTTTCCTCTCTCTCCCTCCTTTCCTCTCTTTCTAAACTTTCCTCTCTTCTTCTTTCCCTTCTTCTCTCCCTTCCTCCCTGCTTCCTTAATGCTTTCCTTCCAAGATTTGTGAAAGAAAGGCTTAATTATAAGACGCTGTAGTTGAAATACACTAATAGGAAATGTACATTCCCTGTTATCATACTGATTGAGGGTATTGTTTCTCTTCTCTAACTTCATGGTGATATCGTACTACTTTAATTCTGTGTAGATTTAATTTCAGTGATTGTTCAGTGTTTCATAAGTGACCAAAGTATCTTCTATGAAATTAAAACTTAATTACTTAATGACATTACTTTCATGTTAAGACAGTACCAGGGTTTTCTTCTTAATAACTTTATCTGATTAATTCCATTTGAAGGATATACTAGTTTGAAATGAATTTTAAACTCACTAGGCCTTTGAACACAAATTTGTAAGTGAAGTGAAGAGAGTCATCTCTGTGGATAATTAAAAATGAATGAACTCACGTTAAAGTAAGTGAATGAATTATCATCTGTGGTTGCTAAAGTACAATACAATTGGTATTATCTTTCATTACAGTTTTTCTAAATAGAAGTAAATATATAAAAATGCTTTAATGACTTTTGTAATTCTGTCAGAAATCTACCAAGATTTTACATTTTAAATATATTCTGTTTAGTGAGTTTAGCCATAATCCACAGATAGAGACTTTCTTACCTTCCTTTCAATAAACTACGCACTGCTTTGTAGGGGAAAGACCAAGCTGAGTAGAATTCCACTTTACTAGAAAAATTCTCCTAGGAAAAAAATCTCAAGATCTGGGGGTAGAGACAGAAAAAAACCAGCTAAATAAAGGCACCAAATGGCCTTGGGACCAGAGGGAAAATTGACAGGCACAACACAGAGAAGCTAAGTACAAAACCAAAAACCCAAGATAGCTGCCTGTTGTAGTCAGGGGTTGTGCAGAGAACAATTAGAATTAAGACACAGAGTTTATAATACTATTTATGATGGTCACACAGAGTTTAACACAAGAAAGTGCAGGAAATCTGTCCACAACACTGAAGACCCAGAATATTCAGCTGTGGGCCTGCATCCCACAGCAGTGTCCCACATGAGTCCAGCTGAAGACCGAGAGCCCATGACAATGCCTCCCACGAGTCCTGCTGGAGGTCCAGAGCCCATGAGAAGGACTCACGCCAGTCTGTTTTATGGATCTGTGCTGTGAGTGCCCAAAGGTCAGTGGTGGATGCTAGAAAGTCTATGCCAGCAGGGTGAAGGAACTGTGCTGGTAGGTTGAAGGTTCTACACTGGAGCCGAGCAGTAATGCTCATAATAAGGACCATGGCTGCCATGAAAAGTGCCACAACCATCGTCAGCAACATGGAGGCCCTGAGTCTCTCTTGATGGTAAGAGCAGTGGAGTATATGCCAGAAACCCAGCATGATGAGTTTCTCCTGTAGATTAAATGGCACAAGTCTTCCCCTCTGGAGCCAGGAAGCGATGCTCAATGTAGGGACCAGAGCTCCCCAAGGTGAACCACAGCCACTCTCACCAACAAGGTCCCGAGCTCCTCTGATGACAATGGTCAAACTCACACTGGGGAGGCTAGTCAGGACGAGCTCCTCCAGGAGAACCAATGGCTCAAACAGCAACACTTAAGACAAACCCACAATGCCTAGCTTTTCCTTCTCCAAGTCTCTTTTTATGCTGTCAACTTTCCTCAGGTGGAACATCTACACTCAGCACCGTGCTGATTTAATGCAGCTGGTGTTAAGTTCATCACCAGTTTTTAATCCATAACACTGCCCTTCCAATCTGTAGTACAATGTATGAGAATTAGAGGGGAGGAAGTCAGGCAAGGAGGGGGCTGAATAATTTTGGGGAGAGCTCTTATTCAGTATGTTCTCACACATATGCGGGTCACTGTATTGTCCACTCTAGAAATCACTGTAGTACTAAAATAGATATCCATACACCCCCTTAAGCTGTAAGCTAACCATGAATAAGCCATCCCCTTGCCAGTCAGCTGCCCACCTCAAACATAAGGCACTGTCAAGGACAGTGAACAAGTAAAAAGAAGACCACTAGAAGTGAGGTGGGAAGAAAGTTCTGGAAGCCTACTGAGCTATGGCAAGTTGTGGGTGGGGAAAGGGCCTGTGACTGCTTAAGAGAGGCCAGGAGTGAGGGCCCAGGGCATCCACCTTGGTGGTGCCCCTTGTTCTGGTTCTGATCCGAGTAGCTATATGTCTTCTCCTTTTCACCCCTTTGTAATAAGGTCTCTTTCTTTGTAAAATTTGTATCTTTACTGAGATGGAGTTTTTATGCTGGGGAGCTGATCACCCTAGCAGAGCAGTGAGGCTTGTCCTGCAGATGCTACAGCTTTTTTCATTGTAGAGAAACCAGTATTTTTTTTTCTGATTATAACCATCTGGTTTCTTTGAAGAGCCTATCAGCCTGCTTACACTCTTGCTTTTATTAAGTATAAAGTAACACATGAATATGCTTTATAGAATTTTCAGGAAGTGTTTAGAGTTAACTAGGACAGTTTCTGACTTTCTGCTTCCTAACTCAGCAAAATTGTGAACTGTTCATTATATGTCTTTCTAGTACTTTTCTATTGGTCATATAATATAAGGATGGATCACTTAAAAAAATCTAAATACAGTAGTATCTTGGTTTGATAATTCAATTCATTCCACGATTTTCGGGGAAGATGGCCATGTTTGTGTTTCTGCAGGGAAAATGGCATTGTGTTGGTCACCAATGCAGAGTTTGCAAATGAAGCAAAATTTTGCCAAATGATTCTGTTCCCAGACCAGATTGTTTGCAAACTTCTTAGAAGAGTTCGTGAACCCCATGAGTACTGTATTATCATAGGGTACTATGCTGTTGCAACTTAGTTTTTTTCAAGTGGTATATGTAGAATGTTTCTTTTACAAGATATATTATTCTGTCTCATTGTTTATAATATCTATTCACTATTGTATGAATGAAACATCATTTATTAAACCAATTTCCTCCTTTAGATGGAATTTAGGATGCCTTCCAGATCCTTATTACAAGTCATTTATTATATCATATGTGAAGCATTTAACATATCAATACATTTTCAGAAATGACTAATAGAAATTAAAATAAATTTAACCAAGGTGCTTAAAAATAAACTATTGGTGCTACAAGTAAAATTTTAATAGAATACTAGTTTAAAATATGGAAAGATTAAAACTCTAGGCTTTAAAATATTTCTGAATCTCTTATGTTTTATCTTCTATGTGAGATTTTTTCTCTGTAAAAATCTCTTCAGGTGTCAGAAAACACGATCGTCAAGTTTTTGTCATTCTTCAGTAAATATATTGAAATTGTCTTTTTTAGGAATCATATGAAACTTTCTCAGTGGAACTTCATCCACTTTTGTTACACGCTTAACTCTTGAAATACTCAAAAGTGAGGAGCGTGAAGAATTCATAGTATTGCATCCCAAATTCTGTGATTAAGAGTTCCTGTCTTAACCGCTTAGAATGAAATAAACTTTTCATTGAAAAAATAGAAAAAATTATGAGTATTAATATTTTGAATTTTGAAAAAATGGCCAAATTATTCTTTTGAAGTTAGTTAAGCTGCAAGAAAATAATGAAATAATCACCTTGCATTAGACTAACAGCATTGCACATCAGTCAATTAAATTGGGTGTATTAGGTTAGCCTGTATTTTATTTTGTATTTTTCTTTAATATTAGTATGTTATACTGTTTTCACTTACAAGTGAATATAAATGAATATATTATTCACTTATTGGTTGTTTATATTTCAGCCATAAGTGTTGCTTATTTTGTATTATGCAATTTGGCTTCCGTTTATTTTTCAGAACACATTACATTTGTGAATATTAATTCTCTCACATGGGACACATACATTCTGTAGTCTGCATTGTATGTTTCAGCTGAATGACACAGTATTCTTCATGGCTGCTGATTGTTACATATTCCAAACTTACCAAGCTTATTAAAATATTTTCTACATTCCTTCTAAAATATTTGAAATAAAACTAAAATAAAACTAAATAAAATGAAATAAAACTAAAATAAAACTAAAAATAAAATACAAAAAATTTTGTATTGATACCTGTACCAGTTAAAAACAAAACAGTTGTGACACATTGTAATGCATGCCTCAGAAGAAAAGAAGACAGTAAATATACATTGATCGATACTGAAGAGAAGATGAAGGTTTCCTGTAGGAAAGTGTCACAGTTTTTACTTCCTAGTCACATTCATGAGGTGTCACGGTTTTTACTTCCTACTCATGCAGTGAGGAGTGACTTTCTCATCAGTGTGATCTGCAATCTAGTTTCTTTCCACCTGCTATGGTTTGGGTTCCCTCTCCACATACTAAGTATGTGGATACTTAGTTGCTGTTGCAGTAGTTTTAAGAGATGAGTAGGTCACGTGGAGCACCCTCTTGAACAGATTAGCCCTGTTATCGGGAGTCAGCTAGTTATTTCAGAAATGGCTTTGTTATGAGAGCTCTCTAAGGCAGGTGTGGGGGCCTGCATGTCCTCTGCCTCCCACTGTAACTCTCTGGGACCTGTGCACACATGCTGGTCTGCTGTGTTACAGTGCCACAAACAGACATGTGCCAGCTGTGAGTGCTGTTTTTAGACTTCTCTGTGTCCAGCCCTGAAAGCCCAATGTTACTCCTATTGTAATTTGCCTAGTCCATGGTATTCTGTCCTCAGGAAATGGACTACAAAACCATATTTCCACATAGCCTCACGGAAGTATTTACCTTTATTCTTAGCTTGAACTCGTCTTATTCAAAGGTGCCAGTTATCACGTCTTCATTTGCTCATGTCCTAAATAGAAAGGGAGAAGATGTAGGTGGTGGGAGATTTTTTTCCACATATGGCCGTATCTGTTATCAGGGAAGAGAGTCTCTCCCAGAATGTGTGTTAGCACACATACTCCTGTGTTTCTTTGGTCAGAATACAGTCTCACAGCTGGATCCCCAAACTAATCCTAGGCTATGTGAGTGCGATTCCTATCATTGGTTTAAATCATTCATTATTCATGTTCTAGAGCTGGGGCATTGACATATAAACATACCTATTAGCAAGAAAAATATGAGGAAATGGTTGAGTAATGGGCAAGTACCAGTCTATTTGTACAAATATCTAAAAAGACTACTTTAAATTGGCAAAGGTTTTTCATGTATTGGTTTCTTTGGTGTGTGATCTATTTATGTAAGGACAACTTTTCTCCCAGTTTTTCAAATGAGGAAACTGTGATCTTAAAAATGATATTATTCATGAAAAAAAATCAAATAACAAATGCTAGCAAGGCTGGGGGGGAGAAAAGGAATCTTTCAAAGTTGTTGATAGGAATATAAACTAGGATAACCAGTATGGAAACCAGTATGAAGATTCTTCAGACAACTACAAGTAGAACTTCCATGCAACCCAGCTGTCCCCCTTCTAGATATCTTTGCCCCAAAGTAAAAGACGTCATGTTACAGTAATATATGTATACCCATGTTTATAGCAGCAGAACTGATAGTAACTAAATCTAGGAAGTGACCTATATGTCTATCAACAAACAAATGGATAAAGAACATTTGGTATTTACACATAAAGGAATACTACTCTGCTTAAAGAAAGATAACCTTAAGTCATGTATAGGAAAATGGATATACTTTGATTTCCTAATGTTGAGTGAAGTAAATCAGATGTACAAACAAATATTACATCATTTCTCTTAAATGAGAAACCTAAATCATAAATAATTGAAGATTAAAATATAGATAATAGAAAGTAGGGAAATATATCTTTTGCAAAAGGAAGTCTAAGAGATGAAGGACTAGGGGAAGGAGAAGTGGGGAAGAGAATTCACATGTTTTATGTACTTGTGCTAACTCTCCACCACGAATGTAATCATTATGTACTGCAAATTACTAATAAAAATTATGTTGTTTACCTAATATAAGGCAGCTAAAAAGCTGGGTAAAGTGGCATGTGCCTATAATCCCAGTTGCTTGAGAGTTTGAGGCAGGAGGATAGCAAATTCAAGTCTGTCCTGAAAAATTTAAGTAGACCCAGACTCAAAATAAAACTTTGAAAAGGGATGTGGTGTAGCATGGTTATGAAATTTTACCTAGCATTTGTAGGTCCTGTGTTTGGTTCCTGGACCGGAACAAAGCAAAGCAATGCACACAACACAGTGCAACACAATGCAATGCAATACAATACAACACAAAACAGACCAAAACTGATAAGGGAATTTAAACAGGTCTTCTGATTTCAAACCCAAAACTTACTCGCTACACACCATCTATCATTTAAACAAAAATTTTTCAGGTGATAAAAAATCCAGGAATAATTTTAGATACATAGCTGAAACATTATCTTAAGAGTTATTTCCTCTTTCTTCCCTGATGTGATAAAATTGTCTTGGGAGTTGCTAATCACTATAGAGTGGTAAAGAAATGTCAGCCATGTAGCAAAGTACTTTAAGTCATTTCTCATATAAAAGAAACCTGCAATTACTGAAATAGGCGAATGAAACATTTTCACAAATGTATTCAGGGAAAGTGGAAAACATGAACTGAGTGGCTTCATGGATGGTTTCCATTTCTGCAGGAATGAGATACAAGGCAAAATACCTTGTGCATTATGTCACTTAGATAAAAAATGCGCAGGACAGCTCTGGGCTTCTCGTGGCTTTAGGGTGCTGCAGTTTGTGTTTCTGTGAGTTCTTTTGTTGTTTTTCTGAACAGTAGAAATAGGAGAGCAAACATGTTTTCGTTTATCGTCTCTCTCCCAAATACTCTTCTCTTTTAAGGAATATGACTCAGATGCTTTGTTGTAGGAATTCATTCCAAAGCAATCCTGACATTTCACATACCAAGCTCTTAAGACTTCAGTGTGCTCACTCTTGTTTCAAATGATAATGTGGTACTGAGGGCATTAATGTCTGAGATCTCTTCTACTGACAACTAGCCTGACATTCTGGTTTAGATGAATTTAAGTGTGAAAACAGAAGTGCTGAGTTTGCTGCATTATGAATATTCTAACTCCCTAAGGTGATAAAAGATGATCTGTACAGATCTTATTACACTCAAGTTGTTTGTTTTTATTTAAAATTTCCTTATTCAGGAGTCATACTGATTTGAAATGATAACTTATAATTCCTTTAATTTTTATGGCTGTTCTTGACTATCTAAAAAAGATTAAAAAAGAAAGTCATTTTCTCATTATTTGTATGATAAAAATAAGCTATTTTGCTTGCAGTGTGTATTTTTGCTTGCTTGTTTTCCAATTAGAATTAAAGTAGTTTTTCAGATTTTTCAAATACAGTAAGATTTTCTTTAAAACTTGTTTATTGAAAATAAGTAATGAGTCCCCCCATTATGCCTATTCATCTGTCTATCTTTCTATCTTGGGAAATCCTCACTGCATGCATGTGTGTGTGTGCGTGTGTGTGTGTGTGTATATATATATATATATATATATATATATAATTCATTTTGTAATGAACAGGAAGAGGATGCAATTATAGGAGGTATGTGAGTTTTGAAGTGCCTTTGATAAATTTATAAGTGATTCAAGTGAGTGGATTTTAAAAGTCAGAAAAATTCAAGAGATTAGCTGAAGTTACACAAGGACTTTATAAAAAATATCAGTTGAGTATACTTTGCAGTGGAAATTATATATTGCAATCTAAATAAAATAGTGATTAAAACATCCATTTATATGTTAACATGTTATAATATTCTGCTTAATAATACACTGTGTGTGTTTGGCTTGGACAGTAAACTGTCTTCTTAGATTTTGGTTTTTCATCTCTGAAATAACTTGCTGATGAGACAGGTCATAAAGTCAGATATGTTATGAGGGTCTAGAGTGATTAGGAAAGGCAGGGTGATTTTTGGTTGTTTGTTTTTTACCATGGGTTGAACTCACAACATTGAGATTGCCAGGCAGGCGCTTATGCTACTTAGCTAAATCCCCTGGCAGGCCTCTTATAACTGGAGAGTTTGTGGTCTGTTCAGGGTGGTCTGATTCATTTTCACTTCCCTTCACTCCCCTCGCCCCACCTCTCCTCCCCAGCGCTTTGTTTTCTTCTTTCATAGCTCCCTCTTTTTCTTTGATTTATCCTCCCTCCCTCATTCTGACCCTACTTCCTTCTCCATCACTTCCTTCTTTCCAACTTAAACATTCTGGCTCAAGTAATATGTGTCTGAAAGCTTAATTTAGCTGCTAAGACTCCAAATTGTCATTTGTGAGCTAGGAGAATAGCTAAAATTGCATCCACCCTTAGAAGATTAATTTTTTTTCTTAGAATCCCACCTGAATTATTTCTTTTTTCTAATGTATTTCTATTTTTCATCCTCTGTAATTTGGCAGTGCAGTTGGGCTAAGATTCTTAGTACTACATGAATATTATTGAAGAGTTACTATTCTGATGATGAAATGCATTTACTGTATGTAATTAAACATATACGTACACAGATACATACACTCCACACACATATATTTTTATTTCCTAGACACTGATGCTGTTATGGTCTTAGAGGTCAGATAATGTGTAAGTTTCTAAATAAAAAATGAACAATTATCTGTGGTTATGAAGAAAATCAGATTTTAGAGATCCATTGGAAGGGAAATCTCTTGTTATGTGAGAAGTGGCTTTTTCATTGTGTGGCTCTTTACTCTTTCTTTGCTTGGTCAAATTTTTTAACTTTAAGGATCAGTAGATCAAAAATGCACTTAATTTTATATTCTGTACATACTTAGTCTTAATCTCAAAAAAAGTAGATTCATTTAACACAGGATTTTCCCCATAGCTCATGTTTTACGTCATGTTATCTAGTCCTGGTAGTTATGAATCTTGAAAATTTAAGCCAACATACATATAACTACTTAGAAAAAAATCAATTACAGCTTATCCTAGGCTCAACTGACATTATAGAGTTCTATGAATGTTCAAGTTTGAGATGATGCTTAGATTGTTAAATGATGCTCAGTCTTATGTCTATGAGGCAGTGGATAATTTGGGGGTCATTCACTCACCCCTTGAGAGTCTTCAGAAGCTTTTATATTCTCTAGACTTCATTAAGACAGGGAATTTCCTCCTCCTACTGCAGTATGACAGTGATAGACTAGATACTTTCAGTGTTTAGAAAAGTGTTTAGGGCATAATAGCTGCTCAACAAATATATTTGATATTATTTATTGATATAATTTTTAGAAGACAATTTAGGAGTCAGATTATGAAGCAGTGTTTCTCAGTAAGGCCAAATACTACTTTAGGAGAGCTATAATAGGGAAATTGAAAACAGTTTTCTTAATAAGGTTTTGAATTACAGGGTGAACATTTTATTTTCTGTTCATTTAAGAATAATCACCAGGGTATCTTTAGAAACTTGAGATTTTTATTTCCATGGAAAAACTAAATGGATAAATTAGATATCGACCATGATTTTATTATTGATTTTAGTTTGAATTAGATATAATGACCAAAGATAACAATTCTGTAACTATGCTGTAGTTATTCAACTAGTAAATCAGTGAGTTATTAAATGTATATACTCATTATTGTTTGCAGAAATTGTGTGATTATTTTATATACAAGCCTTATACTTGCTATAAACATAAATACCACACGTGTGTGTGTGCACATAAATGTAACAAATTGACAAAGGACATCTAATTTTGATATTTTCAAATAAATTTTGCATTGATATTTATCTACAATGTAAATTGCTAAAGTATATTTTTTCATATTTTATCCCTAATCCTCTACTCAACTGTATTTACATTTTGGTTGTATCTATAACTAGTTTATTCCAAATAGCATTTCCAAATTAGTTGATAATATATCATTTTTAATTACAAAAACTCACTACATATGAGAAATGATTATTTTAAAACAAACACCAAGTCATATTTAAATTGTTTTGTCTTCATGTCTTCTTGATGTAGAGTAAAAGATTGACTAGTAATTTGATCAGTTATTTGCTGCTGCACAAATTCCTATTTAAGGTTTAAAAGAACAATTAATGGCATTGCTCATGGATCTTTAGTTTGAGCAGGTCTTGGAAGAAATGATAGGCTTCTGCTGGGGTAGCTTAGGTTGGAGGTGGTTACTAACAGGCAGATTGGAGTGTTAGCTGGAAGCTGAGCTGGTGGTGTAAGTCAGGGTCCTCAGAGAACCCTGTACTGGCTGCTCCAGTTTCCTCACAGCATGGTTTTTTGTGTTCAGTAGTGTACTGAGGGAACAAGGCATTTCTGTGACCTGGCCCTGGAAATCACATAGTGTCACTTAACCTGTACTCTATTGGTTAACACCTTCACAAATATCTACCCAGGTACAGAGAGAGGAGACATAGTCCCTTTTCTTTCTGTGTTCTCTGTTTTTATAATTAATATCTTTCAACGTAAGGCAGTGATTTCAAAATATTTTTCCTAGATCAGCAGTATTAGCATCATTTTTGAGACTATTAGAAATGTAAATTTTACTGATTCAGAAATTGTGAAAGGGCTGGCCAGTAATCTATCAAGTCCTCCAGGTCTTCCTGGTGTAACCTCACATGACAAATAACCATTTGCAGAATTTAAAGATATTTATTTCTCTGCCTTAAAATTTCTGAGACATTCGTAAGAATACTAGTGGAGGAGATATAGTTGCTTTACCCAGGTAAAATTGACTGACACTTAATAAGAATATTTTTCCTCCAGTTTTCTATAAACTAGCAACACAAAGAAGACTTCTCCATTTGTCAAATTACTTCTGGTTTTTTGGAAGACATTTTAAAAATGTCCACACATGACATGAGCTTGGTATTGAAAACAATCAAATCTCTACATAATTTTATAATAATTGCTTCTGTAATGGTAACATTTTCTCTGATTTATAATCAAATATTTGTTATCATTGGAATGGTTTGCCTAATGTGATGAGACTTTAGCAGAATGAAGCAGAACTTTATTAGAGAATTCTAAAGTTATATTCTAGAAAAATACTGTAAGAAAATGAGGTAATATTTAATTGGTAATATTTAATTTAATTGGTCACTTATTAGCTCTAGGCCGTTTCAAGTGTATTATCTCAATTTACTCTTTCCCTACACTTTATTGAAGAGCATTCCACACAAAAAAATGTTAAATAAGTTACCACAGCAGGTTGGTGGAACCAGTGACATCTTGGGTCTGGTGTTACATTTAGGTCAGTAGTTCTTATAGTCTGGTTTCTGGATAAACAGTATCTGCATGTCTGGAATTGTATTTGAGATACATATCCCTTGGCTCTATTCTGGGCCAGTGGAAGCTAAAACTCCAGAGAGGGGGACCCAGTAAACCGTTTGAATGAACTCTTTAGTTATTCTAGAACTCTAGTTTGAAAAAATTCATTGAGGTTTCAGACCAACTTTCATCATGTATTTTCTTGGGGAATTTTATACGAATCTTCGGCTATTTGAAGTGAGAGTCTTCATCCTAAAAAGAGGATCTAGTTCCTCCAAGTTAGGTGATTATGAGAATGATGAAGTAATGCATATGACAGTTTTTGAGTCACAAAATATTCTTACGTACTTGGTTTTCATCACAGCTGCCTGTGAAGGTAACTGAAAGTTTACCATATGAATGCTTTTAGGTGTATGGTAATGTTTTAGGAAGTTATTATGTTAGCTTCCAGATCAGCAGCTTCTCTTGATCAATATTGATTGGCATGTCCTTGTAGCTTGCTGTCTTTCATAGTTTATGTCGGTGGACCCCAAGCCTCATGCCTTTTCATTATGCATTTGTGATTGGTTCATTGTCAAGCACTTGGATTGGGGGTGTGACTACACCAGCCTAGGGGCGGAGTCAGGATATGATGTAATGGCAGGAGGAAGGTGTGTCTTTCTCTCTTGCCAGTTTCCACCTTGCTGTTTACAGCCGCCACGAACTGTGGCCCCACCATGCCACCTTGCCTTAAAGCCAACTGAGTTTGGACTGAAACCTCCAAAAACTGTAAGAAATAAACCTTTCTTTTACCAGCTTTGGGCATCAGGTATTTTGTCTCAGCAACAAGTAAAAAGTAACTGAGACAGAATTTGGTATGGAGGAGTGGGGTCATTGCTGTGACTACACCTGACCATGTTTTTCCAGAAGCTTTGGAAATGGCTTGTGGGCAGTTTGGAAAGATTCAGACATGTCACCTGGATGCATAGAGCTGGAGCAGCTTAGGTTGTTCTGTAGAGGAGATTCTGATCAGAGTTCAGGAGACCAGAGGGCTGATAGAAAGCCTGGTGGTAAAGACCAGGCTTGGGAGGTTTCTGCTGGGAAGAAGGACTGCATTGGTTGTTGGACTCCCCACAATGTGTATTATGGCTTGGCAGAAATTTGAGATACATATCCCTAGGCTCTATGCTGGGCCAGTGGGCTCTATTCTGTCTGCATTTTGCTCATGCCCAGAGACTTTGCCTGAGACTGAGATTAAGGAATGATTAATCTGGCGAAGGAAATTTCAAGGCAGTCAAATGTTGAGGCTGTGGCATGGCTATTTTGGGGGGCTTTTAGCCAGATTTATGTTGCAAATCAAGAGCAAAGAGCCCAGCAGGATAATTTAAAACACTGAGTTTATCCAGAAGGAAAACTCCAGTAAAGCTGTGGATTGTAAAGATAGGGCTGATACTTCAATTGCTGAGAAGGAACAGAGAAATAAAAAAGATGGCCAGGGGGCATCCCAGGAAGCAGTGGGTCTCCATCCTTTGCAACCTCAAAACTGCAAAAGTGAAACAATTTTCTCAGAGGAGAAAGCTTGAGAGCACCATGCTGCAAAATGGCGACAAAGGCCACATGAGGTTCCAAAATGGTGATAGCATAGAGAAGCTTTTCCTCACAGTCACCCCTATAGCCAAGAGAGAGAAAAGCCTGGCTACAGTTCCAGCTGGTAGCAAACCTTGGTGGCATTCACATGGTGCTGATTTTAGGTGCAAGGAAAATGCACAAATTCTGAGGGTAAGACAGGTTCCACCTTGATTGCAAAGGGCCTGGGAGGCTAAGCAGTGTGCCCCTGAGAGGGAAATTTGTAGAGAGGTAAGAGTGAAGCCAAAGGTGCAGTGGAAACCCCAAAAATTTGGAAAAACCATGGACATGGATCATCCAAAGAAAGCTGCAAAAAACCGAGCAGAGAGGGTTTAAGAGAGAAGCTGTGGGGGCTGAAATCCCTGGACGTGCCATGGGGGTGGAATCACCCAAGCATTTTGGAGCTTACAACTAGAATGCTTCAAATACTGAACATGGAACTCTAGGACTTAATGTTTGCCCTGCTGGATGTTGGACTTGCTTTGTTTCCAATACTTTATATTCCCATTTGTAACTTTTGGAATGGTAATGTTTATCTTGTGCCTTTGCATTTCAGAAATGTTTAACCTTGTTTCATTTGTACAGGGGGTTACAGGGATTTAGCTCAGTGGCTTAAGCAGCCTGCTGGCAAGCATTAGGTCATGAGTTCCATCCCTGGTACCAAAAAAAAAAAAAAAAAGTTTGCTATAGATATTGGACTAAGTGTCTTTTGTATGAAGGATGTGCATGAGTCTTTGGGGGCCAGGGGTGGAAAGTCATGGTTTATGTCTGTGGCCCACAAGCCTCGTGCCTTTTCATTATGCATTTGTGATTGGTTCATTGTCTAGCACTTGGACTGGGGTGTGTGAGTGCTGT
The DNA here is from genome assembly GCA_004027295.1 of Dolichotis patagonum. Classification (NCBI taxonomy): domain Eukaryota; kingdom Metazoa; phylum Chordata; class Mammalia; order Rodentia; family Caviidae; genus Dolichotis; species Dolichotis patagonum. The sequence continues at coordinate 16,877 of PVJX010005514.1, read as the reverse complement.
AGTGGCCTAGGGGTGGAGCCAGGATGTAATGTAATGGCAGGAAGAAACTGCGGCCCCGCCGTGCCACCCTGCCTTGGAGCCAACGGAGTATAGACTGAAGCCTCCAAGAACTGTAAGAAATAAAACTTTCCTTCCCCAACTTTGGGCGTCAGGTATTTTGTCTCAGTGATGCATAAAAAGTAACTAAGACACTGTCTAAAATGCCAAGCTTGAATTTTGTGAAGAGACAAGATGAGGATGAGTGAAAAATATCTTCAAGAGCACCTGCTTTGGAAAAGGGTCTCAGTAAGTATGTAGTCATGCCAAAACTTCAAAAGATTCTTGGAGCAGGAAAGTAGAGAATTTGCTGAAACATACCATTGCCAATCCTTTCATTCTAATTCTTGTTCTTAGTGTGTTAGCATCTCATCCTGTGTGTGTGTGTGTGTGTGTGTGTGTGTGTGTGTGTGTGTGATATAACTCCATCCTCAGAGTGAACCAGTAGTTATGAGATTTAGGGCAGATTGCTCTTCAGTTTTGGGTCACTTGAGCATAGTTTTATAGCTGGGCTTGGTGGTACATGTCTATAATTATAGTGGTCTAAAATGCTGAAGCAAGATGATTACAAGTTTGAGTCCAATCAAACTGGACAATGTAGTGAGTTACTAAGGCTCTGTTTCAAAATCAAATAATAAAAATAGGATTGGGGATATATCTTAGAGTGAGAACCATGGGTTGAATCATCAGTATTGGAGAAAAAATAGGGGAGGAAAGGACTTTAATGCATAATGGAACAAGCTCATGTGATTTGAGCTCTGAGACAAATCTAGTAAAAATTCCTTGAGTATGTGAAGGCTTCTCATTAACAATCCTTGCTGAGGTTTATATCTAATTAGAGAGTTCAAAAGAAACAAGATAAATGGAAACGTAGAATTCAGATGGTGAGGCTGTAGACTACTGGAGGTAAGCCGATGGTATGCGTGCTGCAGCAGGCTACAACATGGAAAGTTCTGAATGGTTCACCATCTCTGTTCTCTGTTGCTTTCTACCTGCCTCTCTTGCTCTTGCTCTCCTAACACACACACACACACCCCTACAATACTCCTAAAATGAAGTCCAAGTGGGAGCAGATGGGATGATGGCTGAGGGAGACCTTACGGATTTGTCACCCACTGACAGGTTCTTTTCTTCTCTCGGTCACAATGGAGATGAGTCTCCATGGGATGATTGTTCGATAGTTTGGATAAAATAGAACATTTTATACTCTGCTTAGATTTTCCTACATCCTGCTAAAGATGCGTCTTCTAAATTTCACTTCGTGGTCTCATTTAATTTTTATTACATGTATATTACTAATGTTGTGCGATGAATAAGAGATTTCATCCTATAAGCGTATTTTGTCAGAGGAAATTTTGTTTCCAAATGAATTTAGAAAATTGTATCTGGATAATAATATAAAGAATAAAATATATAGATACAGCCTAGTTCATTTTTTCCCTGCACATTCTATAGCTTTGTCAGCTTAGAAAATAAGCTACTACGAGTAGCAAATGTATAGTAATAGTACATGAGGAAGTGCAAATTTCCTTATAAAAAACTTCCAGCTTTATAATATGAAAACAAAAGAAAAATTCACTCCAAACCCAAAAGTCAAGGTTACAGATCCATTTACATTTCAAAATTGGATGAAGGAAATTATGGTTCACAATCCCAAGTATTGTTGCTTTCATGGCATCAAGAAATTCTACTGATTTCAAAAGAGCAAAAAATGGTGAAGTTTCAAATTACTGCTAGGTTTAAATGTATAATTAATTTTAATTTTCCACATAGATCTTTGAATAATATTGAGTTTCTTTTGTTTCAAAACATTTATTATTATTTCCCTCACCGTGTCTTTCTACTTCCAGGCATAATGGGAGTTGTATTGAGTTTCACATAATGCAAAAAATTCTTAGTTCACTCCTTGACTTTCTGAATATATATGCACTAAAGCAACCTAGAATTGGATTTATCATATTTTGTTACTATACTAATGTGATTTCTGAATGGTACTGCTCACCATTAGATGTTCTTTGCATTCTTTTTTTGGCGTCAATGTATTGACAGTAGAGACTAACAAGTGAAAAGCCAGCACAGAATCACAGGATAGTGTATAAAATGCAAACACTTTCAGGGAAAGAAAAGTAGTACGACGCTGTTTTCGTCAGATGTTGTTACCCTCTCATGGGTAACACCATCCTATATCACAGAAAACCCACTGCACTGCCGACCCGTAGAGAGTAGAAAATGCATATGCAGCCTTCTCCATGACCCTGGCTACCCAAGCAGCAGTTCGCTGCCCTAATAAACATCTGGGAGCTACTGGCCACAACTGTGAGCACTTCTTGTAATTGTAGGGGCCGAAGGTGATTTGTATTAATCTCATATCTCAAGAAATTTAGTATCAGAATATTTATGCATGTTTTTCTTTTCCTCATATATAATTTTGGCAGACATTAAAGATTATACATATTTATATATATTTGAAAATAATAGAAACATAGGATTTCTATAATTAAACATTTCTCATTTGACTGTAAGTCTGTGTCCATTGCCACCCTCAAATTGTGAGCATTGTTTGCAAAGTTATTATTTCTCATTACTCTAATATAATAGCAAACTTCATATGCTTGATGATATTTTGTGGAATTTTAAAATATGCAAGTTGGGGTGCTGAAGAGCATTCTAACTGAATTCCTAAGCTTTTATTATCTCACGAGGTCTTAAAAAGTTTGGGGAAATGTGCCTAAATGTATTATTTTGCATTTATAACTTGCTGTTCATTATCTTTATTTTTGTTTGTCTTTGTTTTGTTCCAGGGTAAATCACATATTCTAGGAGGCAAAGCTGATTTGTATATTGAGACTGATGTTTAAAGCTAAGATATGTGTGGTGGTGGCTTAGCCTCCTGAAAGATGAACATGCTTAATTTTTTACTTGGTAATAATTTATGAGGAAAAAGAAAAATATGGCCAAGTGAACTTCCTATATACTTTAGTGGAAGAATCATGTGAAATTGATATTCAAAGACCTGTGTAAGAAGCCTAGCATTTTATGACATGTTCCATTAGTAATGAAATGTTACTTTTCAAAGAAACAAATAACTTCTGCACATACTTGAATCTGGAAGTTATCAGAACAAATTTAATGGCATGCAAACTATACAAGAATATTAGCTTTATTTATTAATATGCCATCTGTATGCTTAAATGAGATGTAATCATATCCCAGAGTACATTTATCTACTCTTTCATGTCTAGGAATAGGTAAGAAACTCAACTTTCAGGGAAAGCCATTAGTTATATCTTCTTTTCTTGCCTAAAGCCAACAGTTGATTGACTGGTATAATATGAATTTAGAGGTAACTAAAATCTCAATATTGCTAAACTTAAGTTGCTAAACTTGATAGTTCTTAGCGATGCACATAAAAACCAGACACATTTTCAGAAGCTCAGTGTACGGTGAAGTGTATAATGGGGCTTTTTGTTGTTGTTGTAGGTTTTCTTTGAGTTACATCCTTTAGGCTGTTATGTAGTTTTATAATCAAAAAATTAGCTATAGGACCAGGGATTCAGCTTAGTGGCATAAGTGCCTGGCTGGCAAGTGCAAGGTCATGAGTTCAATCCCTGGTACAAAATATATGTGTGTGTATACATATACACACACACACATGTGTATATATATATATGTATGCTATAGTTGTAGTATGAAAAATACACTAATGTTTGTTGTAGTTGCTTCCTCTTGTAACATTTTTCTTCGATGTATGTTTAACACGAGCAGCCTGTACTAGGGTTAGATGAGGAGAGGGCAAAGCTTTACTTTTGAGTGCTATTTTACAATCCTTTCATTGCTCTCAGTTCTCCTGGCCTGTTCTAGTAGGAAAGCTTCCAGATTTTCCCTAACTTTATAACCACTGTTTTTAAAATTTTTTAAATGTTTATCTCTCTTTCTCTCTGTGTATGTGTATGTGTGTGTGTGTGTGTGTGTGTGTGTGTGTGTATTTTTCATCCTGTCATGGGTCCTCACAGAAGGAAGGATATTTTGTTGTTGTTTTTAGCTGTACAAATAGGATTTTTCAATGCTCTTGGCTTCCTTGAGACGGCAGTGTTATCTGTTTACGCTGGAATAGATTGCTTTTGTTTCTTCTCAAGAAATGAAAAAAACCACAGTGTTACTGAATGGTAACTTACAGACTGCACTGTCTCAGAGCTTTAGTAGTTCATAATTTTATAAAAGCTGACTATGTAATAGATATTGTTATTATCTATTGTAGTATATTGTTGTAATAAATAGTAATTATTTTGTATCATTTAGAAAGGATTTATTTTAATTTTCATGATTTTTTTCATTCAGTTATAGCTTACTGTAAAGAAAAACCCTCAATGTTCTAAAAGATGATAATGAGAAATATCTATGTCACATATTTATTTCTGCTAAATTCTAACTCCTGAGATTCATGAGAGAAAAGGATTATAATCAGTGCATTGCAGTATTCATGAATATTTACATCAATATCATATAGGTGAAAGATAGTAAAATAGAAAATGGGTATAAAAGTAGAGAATGATCCTTCATCTGGGCAAACAATGAACACATCAACTTTTAAAATCATTATTTTTGGCTGGGCATGGTGGCACACTCCTGTAATCCCAGCACTTGGGAGGCTGAAGCAGGAGGATCCTTTCAAGTTCAAGACCAGTCTGGGCTACAAAGTGAGCCTAGTGCCATCCTAAACTGCATAATGAGACCCTGTCTCAAAAAGACCAAAAATACATAAATACATAAATAAATAAATAAACATTATTTTCCACTGTTAAATATTTTGGGAATTTTAAATTTTTAAAATGAATATACTTCCATATTCTTAGTAACAAAGAGTAAGAACACAACAAGTTGTGCAAAAGAAAGAGTAATTTTGAGACAACAGTATGAAAGGCTTAGGGACATTATTGTTTCTCTTTGTGAGAATATAAAATTGGGAAACCATTCACTATTTTTCTCATAAAGTAAGAATAAAAAGAATAAGACGCAAACATTTCATGTAAGTTGCTATGATAAATGATTTCTCATCTAATCTTTTTTCAAACAGATACCATTATTACTGTTGCTGTTTTGGGACTTTAGGACTTAGGTTTGAGAGAATCGAAGTCAATGAGGAATCAGAGGTAGAGTAGGGTACGTGGCCCAGTCTGTGGAACTCTAGAGTCTGAGGTGTTATCTCTGAAGATACGGATTTTTGTGTCAGAGTAGACAGTGGGCATTGACAATTCTTGTTTTCTTCTTCAGCATTTCAGATTTTTTGTCCTTTTTTCTTTCCTTTAAATTCCTTTTCCATTAGTGATATTATTTTGACAGCTTTCTCCTATAATCTAAAAGTCAGTAGCAGATAAAGCTATAGTTAATATATGGATTCCCAAGCAGAAAATATGAGCACATTTGTTTTCTTTATAAAATATTGTGTAATAAATTTGATTGCCTTATAACTTGGGGTAGTGAACAAATTTTTAAAGAAGCCTTCCATTGGACTACACTAATATAAAATTATTTTGTGGCATCTAATAGCATTTCCTTTTATTAGACACATACTGTCATGCTTAGAAATTATACTCAGTGCTTGGAGCCAATGTGAAAGTGTAAGAGCAGACTCCAAAAGGAGATTTGTAAGTGGCCACTAAAATAGGATTTACCAAAACCATTTAAACTGAAATATGTGCTTTAAAATTCTTAGAGTATCAAGTCACAGTAGTTTACTTGCTTTTCATGGGCTTTGATAACTGAGTCAGCATCAGTCTAATGAAAATTTATTTATGACCATTTGAGTAAAAGGGAATTGCTGTCTGGCTCGCATGCAGAGAAACTGAGGGGTGTGGTGGATAGTCTGTGCTTTTTATCGCTTAGACATTTATTCAGTTTTTCTGAAGGCCTAGGAATTACATGAACATTGATTTATATTATTTCATTTGATGGGCTTCTATTATTTAATGATCTGCATAAATATAAAAACCTGAATATGTGTATAAAAGGCTGATTGCAATATAGGCCATTTGAATGAGAGTTTTTAATTTTCTTATTTTCAAGATTAAACAAGAATATTTGACTTTTAAGAAAATATTTTTTCATTTTTTTGAATGGTGTATTTTGTATGGTGCATTTAAAAAATAATTTCTAATATTTTAGGTTTATGTTGGTAGATTATATTTGAAATAATATATGGATAAAATAGTAAGCTCTGGACTTAAAAGTTCTGCATTGTAAAGTTCTTTGACTTTTACATGCAATATTATAAACCAGTACATGATACTTCATTGTATATTTTCTGGGATAAGCATAGAGCTGTGGGTTAAACATTGTAATTTTTATATATCATTATGTAGGGAAATACATTGATATTTCTTGGATTTAAGATTTTCAGTGATCGTATTTTGAGATAAGATTTTCATTTGCCTTCCTATATACATATGAAGATACAGCTTCTAAGTCATAGGAATTTAAGCTTGAATTTGCGAACTGGTAATTGATGATAATTTTGCCCCAGTTTTACGTGACCTTTGTGTATTTCTCTGACTTATTACACAGCCTGAGTTAATTAAAGCAGGTCACACTGAAGAGTACACATGGGGTTGATTCCTGGTACCAAAAAAATACATATGGGGACTGAATACCAGTTCTGCCCACTAACTGCTAATTAACTAATCATATATTATGATTAACTAATAGTCTGAATAACATGCAGTTGCAATCTGTAAGGTATTTAACCTACTTAAAAATTAAAGTTTTAAAGTCTGTGTAAGATTTGAGCCTAATTCTAATTTGAGAATAGATTGAAAATATGCAGTATGATCTTTAACCTATAGAAAAATGAATATTATCTTTATCCAGATATTTTATAAAGTACGTTTACATGCACAAAAGAATGTTGTTCTTTCATGGTAATGTTATTTGGGTCAGGAACCTATTAAGATAAGGAGGTACCATAAGGAAGACTAAATGATCAGAAAGACTGCTAAAAAAAACAGAAAAGAGAGAAAGTAACTACTGAGAGGAAAAAAATAGAAATAAATGGAAAATTACAGTGACAGGGATCAAATTAGGTATTCATACCAGTGGCAACGATTTCTGCAAATGTGTTGCTAGTTGAGTCCGCAGTGCAGTTGGTTAGAAGTGGTCCCATCTACTGGGTCACCAGACGCTTCCCGGTAAGTGATCCGTTTAAAGGTAACAACCTTACTCAGAAGGATCACAGTCACAACCAGAACTATAACAAAAGGTAAAGAACTGACAAGGGCAAGGTTTAAAGGGAATTACAATATTGGTTCTTCTCAGATTCAGCCATGCTTGGATCCTGAGCAGCGAATCACTCCAGATTTTTCACTGTCAAGAGAAGCAATAGAATGAGAACACTTACTGAAAAGGCAAAGGAACATTTCTTCTTGAAACCGTACAGGCAGTGCTCTTGACAGGTTTAGTGTAGAATATGGTCAGTTCTCTGTGACCTTCAGTTCAGCCCCTGCACATTCAGCCCAGCATCATGGATAAAATACTTGAAAAACAAAGCTGTATCTATAGTGAACACATGCAGGTATTTTCTTGTCATTCCCCAAATAATATACTGTAAGAAATATTTTCATAATGTTTACATTATCTTGGATAGTATAAGTGCTGTAGAGATTAAAATATTTGAGAGTATGTGGGAGGATTATATGCAAATACTGTGCCTTTTTATGTAAGAGTTAAAAGACTTGAGGGATTTTTGTTATCTTGGGTGTGTTGGTTTCTCAAACCAGCCCTCCCACAGATGCTGAAGGGCAATTCTACATTGTGTTGTATCTTTGTCAGTTTAACCATCTAACATTGGTTTTAGTAAAATTACTTATCCTCTGATTCATTTATTCCCATTGGTACTGCAAGTCAATGTTGAAAACTATTAAAGAGAACCCCCTATAAAACAATGTTGGAGGGGAATTTCTGACAGAAAACACTTTATAATTTGTTTTACCAAAATGTGGTTGCATGAATCTCTTTCTGTCTTACCTTTCTTAGACTTCTGGCATGTGATTAAACATATTATTGAGCAAACACATAGTTAGAAAAGGTTAAAAAATGAAATGGCCTAAATTATCACTATGCTATTCTTATTTCCATAGTGTCTGAATTAGTGAAGCTTAATTTGACTTACTGAACTGGAGACTTTAAATTGAGTCCATTAATTTTCTGGGAAATTTTATTTAAAGATATTTAGGAATGAATGTGAATAAACTTGAGGACTCTCTTTGATGACAACTAATAAAAATACAAAGCAGAATCTCTTATTTTAGTAGGTGGAGTACAATTAAACAGGAATGATTTTATGCCAAAAATGATTTTTTCTGTTCAGACACAGTATAGTGGAGCTTTTAAACATTTGAGAAGCAGCCAGCTATGTAGCGTTATTTATTTATTTATTTATTTATTTGGCACATGAATACTTTATTTTTCAGTTCTGGTAGAGGAAAATCCTGTAATGACCACCCATATTTATACAGCAAATTTTCTCTCTCTCCCACAACATGACAATTTGCTCTAGACAACAATGGGTTCTAACCAGGGGAATGCACCAATAGAGCATCCACACACTTCTGGTTTCTATGGTTAATTGTTTTTCTGTCTTTCATTATTTTCATCTTAGGAATTGAAATGTCGAGTTCAGTCCAAATTAAAAAGAATGAAAGTGTTGCATGTAAAATGTTTCTATAAAGCGGAGAATATGGCAGAAATAAAATGTTTGTGATTTTAGAAGTTTGGCACTGTAAAATGGTTATAGTGGAATGATTATATTTGGATGGGCTAAAAGTTTAATCCCATCTGTGTCATTTATTCACTGTATACAACTAGAAAAGTGACTGAACCTCTCAATCACTTTCCTCATCCATCTGTTTGTAAAGGGGAGGTTAGATGGGGCCCTGTGGAAGAAGCTCTTTGGCAGGTGGAAGACTGCAAAGGTGTTGGCTGCTTTGTCTTAGTGAAGTGGCTCATGTGAAATCGGAATGGTCAGCAGGCTATGCGAAAGTCTAGAGAAATTTGTTACTAGTGATTAAATGACAAGGAGACAAAATGAAGATACAAGTATATGTAATTTAAAAGAGGGCATATACTTGGGATGTGCAAAGATTTTCTCTAGTAGCACCAACAGTAACAGCATTGCCATTATTAGACACTACTTTTGACTGCTATAATGTTGTTTCTGTTAATATATAAAATAATTGTGATTGAAAAGGATCTTTATAAAATTGGCCATTTTTCAGAAATAACATCAGGTTGGAGGACTTTTAAAACATGACTTTATTATCTCTACGTTGAGTATTTAGAAATGTTTGTTCAAAATTGGCTAATAAAATCACTAAAGAATTATAATGATAATCAGCTTTATTAAATACGTAATTTGTTCTGTAGGATTTGCTGTGCTTTGGTTTAGTATGCAGATGGTTTTAATTTTTGGTGGTTTAAATAAAATTAAGTTGTTTAATATGTGAGAAAGTAAGCAGTAATATATCTAAGAATTTGTAAATTCTATAAATGTACATATTAAAAATTTTAATATTGTGAAAATCAAATATATAAACTGGATAGTATTCAGTGTGCTTATGATACTTTGAATATATCTGGAAGATAATTTATGATTCTTATCAGACTGTATTCTCACTATTTAAAGGTTGGACTTTTTAAAACATATGGAAATCATGAAGTCTTTGAACATGAATCAGTCTGAAATTATTAAACATCATTACTTTTTATTACACATCTTTCAAATAGTATTCTTGGTACAACTGAATCTAAGTGAGGGATTATATTTACAGTTTTAACACCTAAGTATCTGTACTAATTGACCCTGAAGACTAATGGATATATTGTTTTTGCTTTTATTTTCTGACTTCATAAAATCACTTTATAAAAAATTGTTATGGTTTGTGTCTAAATTTTCCCCCAAAGCCTCATGTAGTGACAGGAGTGGACTTCTAGGTTTTGAGATTGACTTATGGTCAATGCTGGGATCCCTATGTAGGGAGGTTGCGATATAATGCCTCCTGTGACCTCCTGCCTCCTTCTGTACCTAGTCAGTTGAGGTAAAAATCCATGTCAGATGTTCCACATGCTTGTGTGGGACTAGGTAAGTAGAATGCAGTGATTACTGGTGATAGTAAGTTTCAGGCTATCTGAACAATACCATTACATTCTGTGAAGACAAGCTTTTATTGTTATGAAAACACTATGTATGTTGTCTTATTTAATTATTTGGGCTTATGTTACTTTGTAGAGTAATTTAATAAGGTAGAATATTGTTTTAGCAGCTGTGATATAGGGACTATAATATGTATGAAATAGTTTTCTGATCATGGTACTCTTACAAGTACATATGCAGCATTGCTAATACTAGAAATGTTATAGTAAACTATAAAAATAGAGAGTTTGGGTATTTATATAGATTAGCTTTATTACATATTTTATGTATGTACTGATTCATTTCTTCTTCACTCAGTGTAGCCCAGGCAAGTCAAAGGCTTGGATACCCAGTTTCTACAGTGTATTTTGCTAGGGTGAAGTCTGTCATGTAAAGTTTCAACTTTGACGTTTTCTGACTCACATTGGGTAACTCCATCTTACATCAAGAACCATCTCTTTTTTATTTTCTTTAAAGTCAGTTTCTGGGGATTCATGTTATTCTGTTGCTCCAATTGTGTTTTCTGGTTTCTCCCAGTGTCTTTATTACTTTGTGTTGATGCTCATACATTTGCACAATGCAGCTAACCCTCCCAGTCTGTACAGACTGACTTCATAAATCAGTAGACCCTGTGATTCTTGGGTCCTCGTAGATCTTTTCTGGGGAACTTTCTTCTGTGCACGTCAGTATATAAATTTCCAGGTAATGAATCAGATCTTGCCAGGTTCTTTTGCAGGAATTCATAATCTCTTGCTCTGTTTGTCTGTTGATAGCTATTGTAAGTTGTCCATCACTTTTTCTGTTCTCACCGGCTCCCACACACCTAGAATATGCTTCATCCTCTCAGCACTTCCAAAAGGCTGTTGTAGAAATCAGTCCCTTAGGAAGCCTTCTGAAATGCTGAGACTTTGTGAACATCTTGGCTGTTTTCATTTTCTTAAGGAGAAGCCACTGTGCTCTGTTTGCAGCACTACTGATCCTCCAAAGAAGTAGAAAGCTGCCCAGCTATTTTATGCTCTCTCTTGTTCCTAGGCATCTACATTATACCATGTACCATCAGCTCTGCAAGACAGGCAAGACAAAAACTGGTCCCATAGGCAGCCGCATCTCAGAATCCAGAATGTTGGGTGAATGTGCTGTTTCTTTTCCTTTTCAAGAAGCAGCTGGTACTGGGGACTTTTTTCCAGCGGCAGATGAAGAGGGAAAGTGAGCTTCACAAAATTCTATCTTGCTTTACATGATTTTGCATTTACCTGAGTTTAAAGAGGCTCTTAACTTGTTTTGGGATTACAAACAAAGGGAATTGATTGTATATTGTCAAATCAGTTTTTCTGTGATGGAAAGAGGAACTAGAGCTTTCTTTTTTGTCATATTCTTATAGACAATTTAATACAAAAATTTCAAAAATGTGAGAACTGTGAATTAGCCAACTTCTCCCTTGCTGGACATGGTACATAAATATACATAACCTAAGGGAGGAGAGGTTTACTTTGGCTCCAGTTTTAAGGGATTCACTCAGTGGTCTGTTAGCTGCCAGGAGAGAGGACATGGAGCAGTCAAACTGCTTAGTTCATGGTGGTTGGGGAGCAAAGCAGGGGAACAGTCCCATAGAGGAATTGATCAGAGACTAGACAACTTTGCTGAGGTCATAACTTCCATGACTTACCCAAACATAACAGTCATCTCCACCATTCTTCTGAATGGCTCTCAAGTGAATAAAGTTGACAGAATCAACTTAACTTTCACATCCCTCCCATTGTCAGTTTGACTTCTAAACATATACCTAATTCCCTAATAAACAGAAAGTTGTAATTATACCTAATGTGATAGAGCTATCTCAAATACAACTGAAAGTGCAATAATTTCTTTCCTAAAGTCTCAACAGTTCCAGAATTTTTCAAAGCCCAAGTCCAAGTTTCTTTTGAGACTCAAGCAAGGGTGGCAGATGTGAAACTCTATAAAATTTTTAAAAAATTACATAATCTCAATGTACAGTGACACCTGACAAACATTCTACATCCAAAAAGAAGATGTAGAGAAGTTGAAAAAAATAAAACCAAAGCAAGAACCCAGAGCCAACAGGGAAAATATTAGGAGTCTAACTCCATGTCAAATGTCTAGGACACATGGTGTTGAGATACGAGTTCCAGAGGGTATTGTGGCTCTACTCCTGTGGCCTTGCTGGTTGTAACTCATGTGGCCTCTTCCTTGGGTTAGTACCACTTAAGACTTGCAGCTCTTTTTGGCAGATGTTTTATAGTCCTGGTGTCTCTGACTTCTGGGAGTCTCCACTGTCCCTGTGGCATCATTTCCACAGCTTTGTGCATTACCCTCTCAGGTGCTATTTGTCTGACCTCACAGGCCTCCTTGGAAATCTGAGTGAAAGTTTTTCTGAACCTGCAGCTTTTTGCAGGTTGCATGTTTGTCTGTCAAACCAGCGCCATGTGGACAAAAAGATTTGCTGCCTTTACAGCAGTGTTCAGGTGCCCTTGTACCATAACTGCGATGGCCTCTGAGTGCCTGGATGGCTGAACAGAGTGAAATGGATCCCAGGGAACCAAGTCTTTAGAAGGCTGCTTTCTAGCAGGGAGCCCAGAGACTCTTTCAAATGAAATATCCATGCTTTTGCTCCTTTAAACCTACAGTTGGTGGTGCTTTACTGATTCTCCAGATGACCTCTTTCTTTTGTTCCTATACAAAATACATAGTTTCTTTTTAATGATACTAATCTCCTAACCTTGGCACATGGTTTACACATGATTTTATACATGGTTCTTTCTGAGCCAAACTTTAGTTTTTCAAAATTTTCTACTCAACTTTTTCTCCCCAATTCTCACCGTAATCTAGCTAAAGTAATCAGCAATGTCCATGCTACAGCCTGAATATTGAGCTGTCTGGACATATCCTCTGCCAGATTAATTTGACTACCACTGTAAATCTCAGTCTCTTGCAAAGTCTCAGGACACTAGCACAACAAAGGCAAATATTTTGCCACAGTGTGAAAAATATAACCACTAGTACAATTGCTAGTGGAGTCTCTGTTTCCAACTGAAAGCTTCTGAGCCTGACCTTTCTTGTACAGTCATATGATTGCTCATTCTGGTCTTTTGAGCTCCAACCAGAATCACCATCCAGCTCTTTTTTCAGCATTCTATGGCTTCTCTAGTCTCCAGGTACAAAACATTCCCAACTTATACCGCTAACTGTTTCCAAAGGTTTCCAAACAGTATGGTTATGTTCAGTCACAAAGATGATGCTACCTCTCTGGTCCCAATTTCCTGTGTTAGTCAGCCTTTATGTTTCTGGACATAATACCCAACATGTACAACTTGAAGAGAGCAGCTTTGGTTCATATTTTAAAGTGACTGGTGATCTCCTGACTCCAATCCAGAAACCTCATAGTGGAAGGGTATGGTGGAGCAAATCTTATTCATGGTAGCCAGGAAGCGGAGAAAGGGGCAGTGTCAAAGAGAAAGGGTTGAGGGACAAGGTATAGTATCCTAGATCATGCCTCTGTGACCCACCTAGACACACACAGACTGTGTTGTACTGATCCTCTGGGCAGCTCCAGGGCTATAATGTTGACACAATTAAGCTTAACCATCACAAACTATAAAGAAAGCTATTGAACTAGGAATGTAACATTCTCTCTGGCTATTGGCTGGAGCATGCTCTCAGTTTTTGTCTTATGAAATGTCATGCATAATAATGGTTCATAATGATGCTAGGGGAGATCATTCAAAGTTTGAGTTAAAAAGAGGTTAGGATTGTAGTGGTCATTTCAGAAGCTGCCTACCATAAACCTTACACATTTATTTTGGGTTATAAAGCAATGTAAAAGTGAAATATATCTATATTTTATAGATGGCACATTAATTGTGCTGTTGAGAAATTTGTATGACCTTGGCTTAATTACTTATTTATGCTGAGTTTTAGAGAGCAGGTTAGATTGACTTTATAAAATGAAATTAATGATCCCTATGTCGTAAGAGTATGTAACATACCTGAGAAAAACATTTTTAATTATCAAACAGTATAAAGAAGATTGATGGGTATTATTAGTGTGCTTTGTATCCACTTAGGATTCATGGTTAATTATTGGTGTTACTATCTGACATAGTACTTAAAAAATAAGAATGTGCCGAATTGAGAAGAACAAAGTAAAAAAAAAAAAAAAAAACGAGAATATTTTTTAAAGTGGAAACATATATCCTACTCAGTCCTTGCATTGGGTAATAGGGAACAGCATGTCAGGAATTCTGTTGAACTAGATTGCACAGTGAGTAAAGGGCAGGATGGGCTCAGTGTGCTGGAATATTGATAAGAATGAGGGCAAGAACATTGAAAAGTTTCTAACCAGAGAAATGCATGTATAATTTAGGCAAGTTTATTGTACTTCCTGTGCTAATAATCAGGAATTAAAATTATCATTTAATATTTTAATTGTATTGTCTGTAGCTCCCAATTTCTGAAGAGTTATATTTTTGCATAGTGCTGTCCACTTGAGACTGTAGCCAAATAGGAATGTGAACTAGTATTGTATATCCAGAACTTATAAACCTTGGAATAGATTTTGGAACTAGATTTAAAAAGAACCCCACTCTGAGCCTAAATAATATTACACTTACCAAGTATCTATTATTTCCAAGTTTTTCTTTGAAACTTTACATGATGATATGATTTTATGTTTATCACAGTCCTTGAAGGTTTATACTATTATTTTCTGATTTTGTAGATAGGAAATGCAACACCTCACCTCACATCCTATAGCTAATAAGCTAAAAAATCTGGAATAGAACCTTGTTATTGCTTGTATCTAGATCCCCCTTGAATCTTCTTGTACTCATGGGTGGGGCTTTATGGAACTGGCCGGATATAGGCTGTATGATACTGGGGTAAAGGTGTGTAGTATTAAATGAGTGCATGATTGGAATTTGCATGGTTTTGGGTAATACTACCAAAAGTCTAGTAGCTTGGGTGGAATGAAAGGGAAAGGCAGCCTCGGTGCTGCTGGTGCTTCCTGCTTGTTGCCTTCTGCCTGACATGCCATGGGTTGATTTGCCTCTGTAGTGCCCCTCTGCTGTGCCACCCTGGCTCAGAGCCAGTAACCCTAACTATGGAATGAAACCTGAAATAAACCTTTCCTCTTTCAACTCTGGGTATCAAGTGTTTTGTCCCAGCCATGAGAAAAGTAACTGAGATGAACCTGATAATGTGGCCCTAGAATCTTGTTAATAACGTTATTTTCATCTCATCACGATATCATGTGAAAGAGCTGTGAAAATTTAAACTTCAGGCTTCACCCCAAAAAGATACTTAGGAATCTTTTAGGACCAAAGTTTGAGTAGC
The DNA here is from genome assembly GCA_004027295.1 of Dolichotis patagonum. Classification (NCBI taxonomy): domain Eukaryota; kingdom Metazoa; phylum Chordata; class Mammalia; order Rodentia; family Caviidae; genus Dolichotis; species Dolichotis patagonum. The sequence continues at coordinate 1,312 of PVJX010005514.1, read as the reverse complement.
TTTGGGGGGTGAGGTCCTGCCCTCACCTAATTTACTATGTGGCAGGATAAATGAAAAGAGCGAGAGTCAGTTGTGACCACATGTCGTGAGGGCTACGTGGGCTACTTGTGAAGTTACGCTAAGACACATGACCCATCCTGCCCTGCTGGACCCTCAAATTGAAATTACCTAGAATAATATTAATGTGGTTTTATTTATGAGCCCTCCTCTTTCATATATTCACCTAATTGGTAGCCATGGATCTACTTAATTTTCACTGCATTTAAGGACATATGTGTGAAAGCACTTTGTGACTCAACTGAGATTCATAAAATGTACAGGTTGGAAGAATTATGAGGGCTCTTTTAACCTCTGCAAATTACTGGCATAAAAATTAAATCCCAAATGGAAAAGTCAGTGAAGTCTAGGAGAAATATGGTAGACCATGGGAATATCTAAAACTCAAGTTTCATCAGAATTCTTAAAAAAATTCCAAGAAAAGGATAAAATTATAAAACTATACCCTAAACAAGATTCAGATGAGAAATCTTTTCCATTGTACTGAATCAGTGGGTTTGTTAAGTGCTTTATTTGACAAGTCAATAACTCGTCAAAAAAATGAGATAGATGATTTTAAGAGATGAGATAAGTGAAATTATCAGAACAGATACATCTTTCTGTATATAAATATATCATTACCGTTTTTTATTAGTTATTCACAGAAGAAGATTTGTTTCTTCTATTCATGCAGATATGCTGAAATGTTTTTTGGAGAGTTAAGATATGAGTATCAATTAAACAGGTTTTTCTTGAATCCAGTTACAGAGTGGAAATGTTTATTTTGAACTGAGCATTATTTAAAGTCCTTGTTGAAGGTTGTATTTATCATGAGTGTTTTTGCGAATGTTCAGGGGAAGAAGTCAAGCAGGCTGTGGACTCAAGTTCAGAGAAGAGCACCATTTAAGAAGAGGAGGATGAGGTGCTTGCAGAAATGAGCTGAACTCCTGAAACTGAACTCATGGACATGAACTGAGATGACAGAATACCTCCAGAAAGAAGGAATGGCAGTGCTGTAGGAGTCAGTTATAAGGAGATTTTTTTTTAATTTAAAAGAGAATAAAACAAAAGGGGGCTGTACAGAGCAGATCAGAAGAGGACAACATAGGCAACACAGTACTTTACATTAAGTCAACTGGACATCAACAGTATCTAACACCATATCTCTTACTCTGCTATAGTTGAGCATAGTTTCAATTACAATAATATCAAACATAACACAATAGTATAAAGCCATGCATATAGTGAAAGAATTCCAGGGCTTTCTGAACCAAAT